>PVJL010004073.1:0-139880 GCA_004026885.1 Lyroderma lyra
ACCTGCACCCCACCCAGGCCTCCACACTAGATCATAAACTGCTCACACGCAGTATACCCACAGAACTATTAACACTGGTTCCTAAAACTTTATCCACTTGGGTACCCCTTTTAAACCCATTTCTATAAATTGTATCCCTTGTTTTTAAAACAGCTGTTTTTAAATACTGACATTTTTATCTGGTACCTATCTTAATGTAAAATGGTAGAAATTAGGTAGTAAGTTAGGAAAGAAAAATTACTACACTAAAAGTACAAACCATAGATTTAATTTTACAATATTTGTAACTGTTAAATATTGATAATGATAATCAAGTATTTAACAAATTTTTAATTTTAATATTTGTGTTATCTAAAAAATCTAATTGTTATGCAGATCACTAGCTGATTGGAAACATTGTCAGTGAGATCATTAAGCATGCTTTGATGCACCTTAGTTTCTTGAAATCAGGCTCAAAAGATGCAAGATACAGTCTTAAATCTGGACTTGCATTAAGCTTACTGCAGTACTTATTTTTTATAAAGGTGTAAGAAGAAAAAGCTCTCTCCACGAGTTCAGTGTTAGTAAATGGCAAGAGGTATTTGAGTGCCTTCGTATTTTTAACATCTACCCAAAAGGTAGTAAGATGCTTTCTTTAAAAATCAGAATTTAAAGAATTGGTTGAAAGTTCAATTAACTGCTCTTTTTCACCGATTGATAGTTTAGTTTTGAAGAATTTTTCACTAAAGGGATCTGTAATCCTATTGTTTTCTTTTTCATGTTGAGGGAAGTACTTATAAAAGGACACTGTAAGATCTTCCAAATGACTTACAATATTCTCTTTCACATTTTGGGATAGGTGCACATCATTCTCAGATAAGAAGTTGTGAAGAGTTTCAAAAACTTCAGGCTGACCTCTTTCAACACATGCTTTCCAAAAGTCCAGTTTTTTCATCGACTCAATTTTGTCGGTTACTTTAAATATAAGGATTGAACTGTTTTGAAGGTCCAAGTTGAGTTTATTTCTAGAATATTTGATATATATGCAAGACTTTGAAGCCAATCACTGTCCTGAAAATTTGGAGCAAGAGGGAAATGACGTTCTTCAAAAAATTCCTGGACTTCAAGTCTAAATTCAAACATGAGACAGCCACCTTACCTCCATATGCAAAAGTAATGTCCTGTGAATGCCGTTTATTTCTTCACACAGCACTTTAAACAATCTGGAGTTTCATGGTTGTGACTTAACAAAATTAAAATTGACAACTTTTACAGCCTCATTAAAGAACATCTTTCAGTTCACTAGGAAGAGGCTTGAATGCAAGACTTTGTCGATGAATGAGGCAGTTACTCCATGGCATGCAGGGAGCTACTTCTTTAATTTGCAGGCCTATAAAACAACCTGACATAGGCTTGCCTCCGTCAGGGCATACACCACAACAATTTGACCAACTAATGTCCTTTACAATGAAAAAAACCACTGACTGAATAAAAAATATCTTTGCCTGTGGTATGCTCTGTCAATGGGTAACAAAGCAACAGGTTTTCCTCTATTTCATTTCCTATCAAGTATCTCACAATAATGAACAAAATAGATAAATCAAGCAAAACCTACACTTTCACCAACTTGGAAGGAAAAGAATTTACTTTTTCTAATTCTATCTACTACTACAGCTTCAACATCATCAGACATTTTCAGAATTCGTTGAGACACTGTATTGTTTGGAAAAAGATAATACTGATTTTGCAGAAATGTTCTTCCCCAAACATACAAAAAAATGGTATCCTTAATACAAGGAGAAATTAAATCTTCAGCTACGGTATGGTTTTTACCACATTTAGCTATGCGATAAGCAATACTACGATATGAAGTCTCAACTGTGTTCTCCTTGTCTTTCTTTCTTGACATTATGTATGAAGTAACAGATCCTTTTTAAGCCAAAAATAATGTATTTCTTTGTTTTTATACATAGGATGTTTAGTTTCTAAATGTCACATGAGTAGAGGAGGTCTCATGCAACCATTGGATAGTATTTCCCCATATATAACACACAATAGCTTAGGACAGTCATCATTCTCTACAAATGTATATTTGTATATTTAATATACTCTTTAGAATATTTCCCTTTCTTCTGTGTAGTATCAGGGGCACGCACCTTTCTACCATCTCCCTGTGTGGGTGCATTTGGAGACAGGTTACAATCCAGAACAAGCTTTTAAACTGTTTCTGTTTTCAACCACTGATCCATAACTGGCAGGCTTTAAAAATCACTGATAATAATAACTGAAACTATGTTAAACATTAAACAAACAAACAACTTGAAAAAAATCACAATTAAAGACAACACACTTACTTTTACTCAGTCAATAACTAAACTGATCAACAGTCTGGCTACCGATGTTCTTATATCTGTTTGGGGACGTTCCAGAAACTGTTGCAAATGAATTGTTCTGAAACTGCATAATGACAGGCAGAAGAGCAGTTTGGGGAAAGGGTTCATGGCCACCCCTTGCCAATCATCATTTGCTAATGGGATCTAATTCTGAAGTGTCTCCATTATGGTGATTCAAATTTAACATTTATTGTTCTGTAACTAACGTTTTGCATTTTTTTACTTTACTTGTTTCACCATTACTGACTCTCGTGTAGCCCTGAATGACCCAGCGCATAACCCAGGGGGTACATGTGCCGCCACTGGGGAACCAATGCACTAGAACTATGAATACCTTCGACAAAGTAAGAACAGACAAAGTAACAGTTCGTTCTATGTCTTTCTTCAAAGACCAATCTGAATCCAGCTTTCAGTATATAAAAATACTGATATGATTCAATAATCCTTTGCCAAATTTATTACAATTCATTATTGCTCAATGAAACCAGTCTACAAATTTCAAAACAGATGAACAGAAATTAGTTCTGAGTCATGCTTTTTTGATGGAAAGGGATGTGGGGAAATGGTGATATTTTAAAATAGAAAATAAAATATCGAAAGAAAGGAAATCAAATTATAAACATGAATAAAAAATAACTTATCTCTCCTTATTACAAAAGCACCAGGCCACTGCTCTAACACCACAAAAGAAAAAAAAAATTATTCCCATTTTTAACAAAATTCGCATGACAATTTAGTCACGGGTACATTTTTTTAAATTTTGTGTAAAAACAAACTTATATTCTGTTTCCACCAAGACATGTAAAACATTTGAAATGTCACATAAACACACTAACTTGATACTTTTTTTTAAATGGAAATATTTTGGAACTTTTTATTTATGATGTTAATTATGGCTGAGATGGCAAGCATAGCACTCCTTATCCAACTTCTGTTTTTGCCAAGTGTATTAGCAGAATTCTATACATTAAACATTAGTTGAATTCTGCAAATGAAAAATATGTGACTCTACTGTAAATAAAACCAGTTGGTTCCCTTAAACTATGGTTTCTAAGTCTTTTTTTATAGCCTCAATGCCGTCAAGGTACTTCAATATCTCACTTTAAACCCAAATTATCCTGCCCCTCAATGTGATCACATCTGTTTTCTTCTCCTTCTATCCAGCTTTCCACCACACTGGCTATTTAACTAGCCAGATAAACCTCATTTAGGAGGTTTGTCGGTCCTTAAAGGCAAATTGTCTATCAATAGTGCCCTCGTGGCAAAACAAACAAGTGTGAAAAACCTCTGCAAAAGATAACTGACTACTCTTATCTAAAAAAGCAAAACTTAAATTCTAACTGTGAATTTGTGGCTTTCAAGGCTATCACAATAGCTAATGATATTATAGCAGGCATCTTAACAACTCATCTCTCAAAGCGAGGTATATGAACTGCACAGGAGGGATAAAATAAAAAGCTAGTGAAAGAAACAAGGTATCAGTAAGATCTTATGAAAAAGTGTAACTGTCATCTTGGTCTTCAAACCTGGCCCTCCCTCCTATGATCTCCACCCAGCTTTCCAAGGCAGAAATATGAGTATTATCCTTGACTCTTTCCCATCTAATCACAGCCTTCACACCCAGTCTCTAGTTACGGCCTATTTTACCTCCTAAATCTTTTCTCATTCACTTTGCCTTAATTCCCTGGGCTCTTATCTGAGCTATTCCAACAGTCTCAAAATCATGTTCGTTCTTCTACTCTCCCCAACTCTAATGCATCCTCGATACTGTCCAAAGTGATCTCCTAAAAACACAGGTACTTACCTCATGGAACTAATTAAAACCACATTTCCTTCATCTTAGTACTCTTGAAATCTGACATCACACCTGACACAAAAGCAGCTCAATATATAAACTAACTAAACAGAGGAAACCCAGGTCACTTACACAACAAACAGGTATATTTATAACATGGCCCTTGTGTGTCTCTGCAGTCTCATCATCTGGGTCTCCTCCATTCCCATTTACCTCTCACAAACCTCCATGCCTCAGTGTATGCTTTCTTCGTGTATGCTATTGCTTCGCCTGAAATGTTCTACCTCTTCCTCCCTCCAAAACCTTAAGAGACTCCAGTCATCCTTCAAATGCCCTTCTCAAATATCCAAATTCAAAAGGTCTTTCTTCCTATCCCTCCCAAAGAAAGGAGTTTATCACTCTCTGCTTTGTGTTATTCTGAACCTTGAAGATAATTTCTACTGTTATATTCTTTAACCCTACCTTAATTTTTTTTACCTGTCTCACCTACTCTAATACAGGCACTTTGCACTAACATTTTAAATATTTTTCTATTTTCAGAACCTGGCAAATAGTAAGTACTCAGTGAATACTTATAACAAGTCAAAGGAAGATGCTGTGATAGCAAAAAAGAAAAAAGAAAACAAACAAACTTTTTTAAAGAGACAACTGTGCTGACAGAAGCAATGCCCATCTTACCAGGAATAAAAACAAATATCCAGACGTCTAATCTTGAAGGCAAAATCTAGAGAAACCAGACAGAAAGGACTTTAGTGACCAAAGACAAAGAATACTGGTCTTAGGCATAGCCTGGGATAAGAAACAAGGGGGCAAACTTAAAGGTTAAACCGTATAAATGTAATCTTAGTGACATGCTATGGCAAAATAACAACAAACTTCAAACAGACAAGTGTAATGGCAAAACTGTGTTGAGTGCCCATTTGCCACACTGTACACCAGGCAATGTGATAGCTAACATGTGAGCACTCAGCTATCAGGTCCTTTTCATGCATTATCTCATTTTAACGCTCAAGACTCCTACAGGTAAATACTATTATTCTCTTACATAAAGAAAGCGAGGTCCAGAGAATGAGTAAGTTACCTGAGGTCACAGAGATACTAGTGCCACAGTTGTTACTTTAACCCAAGTCTAATCCAAAAGTCTGTACTTCCAAGCACTATGTAATAATTTACCTGATGATTTCAATTTAATTCTCCAGGAACCCATGAGGCACATACTACCCTCATTTTATTTCACGAAAGGAAACAGACCTAGGGTTTAAACAACTTGTCCAAGGTCACACACACTTGGTAAGTAGTAGAGCTAGTATTTGAACTGCGGATAACCCAGCTGCAAAGCTGTAGTCTACTATTAATACATCACTGTCTCACACAACTCTCTAAAATTCTGTCATTGATAAAACCAAGATTTCATGCTCATTCTCCAAATATTAAGTTGCTGAGACCATGAATCCTCTAGTTTCCATCTCAGATGTATCATCTTTTCCAAGCTACTCTCCACCTGTACTCGCCCAAACTCTGCCTAATGTTCTAAGTCAGCAGATCTCAAACTATTATCTCAGGATCCTTATATAAACACTCTTAAAAGCTAATGAGCAACTCCAAGACCTTCCATTTATGAGTATGCAGGTTATTTCTATCAATACTTACTGAAGTAGAAATTAGAAATGAGGAATTTTAAAATATTAACTCATTACATATAATAAACCTATTACATGTTAAACATTTTATGAAAAGTAACTATTTTCAAAAATAAAGTAAATTTTTGTGAGCAGAATGACAGTCTTACAGTTTTGCCTATCTCTTTAATGTCTGACAGACTAAAAGACAGCTGGATTCGCATATCTGCTCTGAATTCATTCTAATCAGATACCACATTTTGTTAGCCTCTGGAAAACTCTACTGTACACTTATAAGAGAATGAGAATGAAAAAGGCAACTAACACTTTAGTAATACTTCTAAGAATACATGGTTTCTTAAGGTAGCCACCTGCCCCTACCCCTCAAAATCTCATACACAATTTCCTTAAATCCTTTTCTCAAGTAGTACAAAAATATATTTCAGTCCAAATTGGTTTAACTAAAATTTCCAATCAGTTAGACCTCTGTGAACAGAAATTTTTAGATTATGGTAAAATATTCCTCCAAACAGAGCTAAATAGCAGATGTAGTAGAATACTATAATAGTTCTAAAAGGAAAACTGGCACACCTATCTGCATCCACAATGCCCAGCCCACAGCAGACAGCCCATAGCTGTTTACTAGACTGCTATTAAAATACATTCTAACCATGTATATGTACACGATGACCCATGAGTGAATATAAAATACAGTCAGAAGGAAGTACAGGGTGTACTGCAAGAACCACAATTTTGAAGGTAAAAAATGCTCAAATTTCATTCAACCCAGTTACTCAAAATACAACTATAAAGGAACATCAAGTATATAGGTCATCCACAAATTCTACCTCAAAATAAATAGAAATATTTATTAGCTTAGAAATTCTAATTTCTATTATTTTAAGTCAAATATAAAGTATAGAACAAAAAAACAAACAAGATTTATGATGTAATCAACAAAAGCTGAGTGCCCACTAACATGCAGGACATTAAGGTAAAACCATGATTTGTGTGGTAAAAACCTCACCAAGATCAAAAAGCTCAGTAAAGGGAAGCCAAGGATCCCAAGTCTGCTCCTTAGCACAAGACAAGGAACAACCACCAAATTTACAGCTTCAGCACCACATGGTAACAGCCAACAGAAATCTTTTCATTTATTTGTTTTGCCAGATTTTCTGTAATACATTTGCTCCTCTGTCTCCTAAAATGAATCATATTCTAGCTACAACTATCTAGTAGGAATTTTGGCCTTTTGAGGGGATTCAACATTTATTCTAGCTGCTAATTCATGTATGCAATCATTTGGGGGTTCTTGTTCCTTTTTTCCCTAAAACTAAGAAAGAAAATCATTCATGAAATGCTGACCTTATAAATCATCAAGAAGCCTTTAATGACAGTAGAATATTGCTCTAAAGCAGTTACTGAGTGATGTTTCAGATTTGGAAAGAAAGCTAAAGCAAATTTGTTCAAGTGGAGTTGTGTTATGCACCGCTTTTTGACAGCAGATGTTAAGTGACTGCCTTTTCCTAAAATAGTGAAATGCTTTAAAACTGGATTTTTGACCAGCATGAATAGTACTCTTACATGGACTCTCATGGTTTTTGATCCATAACCAAAAAGAGTCACAAATACTAAGATTCTGCCAGTTATCTCTATTACATCAACATAATCAGCCACTACTCTAAGTGGTTATAAATGTGTGACAACTATATTATCCAATCTCTATCAAAGGCCCATTCCAAGCCACACATGACGAGAGTGTGTCAGCAGGGAAGAGGGGGGAGTACAGTGTGTCAGCAGGGAAGAGGGGGGAGTACAGTATAGTGTCATTAAGAATATAAATTTGAGTCAAACAGGCCTATATCATATCCTAGCTACGCAAGGATGTGTTTATATTCACCTTTAAGGTGAATACATGCCTCACAATTTTGGTGTAAGAATTAAATTAGATAATGCATGTAATGCAATGCCTTTCACATTATTAACATTCAACAATTATTTTTTTTCTTTCTGTGGCTATTAATCCCTAAGTTTGAGTTTCTGTAAGTTTCCCTAAAATTAGAAACCAAATGACAATTCTTTAGATGTCCCAAATAAACTATAGTTTCACTTTCAATATATTTAGATGCAAATATATGAAGGAAGCTACTAGTCTAAAACATGGCAACTAGATTCATCAGGTATTGCTTTATGATGTGGCGGTGCTTACATACAGTTACACACAATCTTTGGGGAAGAAAAGATTTTGCCTTCAAAAAGTCGAGTGCAAATATTTCTACTTAATTTTAATAAATCATTTGTTTGGTCTTTAATCAGCAGGGAGCCCTACTATCTTTGTAGTCTATCTCCTCATACCTCCCCACTCAAAATCTGCCCAGTTTAAAAAAAAAAACAAACCCACTATCTATAGCAGCCTCTCAATGTATCTAAAGAATACTACTCTTGCTGGACACAAAGAGTAATTTTTGTTTCATTAGATCCCCACAGGTTTATTTTGTGAGGTAAATATTTGTAGCAAATACTCTGAAAGAAAATTTCTATGCCTGATATTCCCTCTTTGCTACTATTCTACATTAAACTGTATCAAATAGGTAAGTAAACTCGGAGCTGTTAAGCACACTGCAAATACAAACCTAGCAAGTGAACATGAAAAGCAGATTTTAGTCTTCTAGTAACTGAAGGCGAAGTCCTAATAGTATGATGTTACATCAGATAATCTCTACTTCCAGTGAGGAAGAATTTACTGTTTTTTGAAATCACATAAAATTCCACAAAGAAAATAATTTTATGCGACCAAATAAAAAGTCAATCATTTCAACCAACATATCAGGGAAAAGTTTGAAGTATACATATAATATATCCTACGAATTTATTTCCTAAGTTTTGGACTTAAAGAAAACAGACAGGCTGACAACATAGGTGCCTACCTTCTCTGGACCCCATCTCCTCTTTAAACTATTACCCTTTTTCCTCTTCTTTCCCTTTAAACATCTCTGAGCAGCAGTCTATAACCTTTTTCATCTTAACCTCCCAGTTGGTCCCAGCCCAATCTACAAGCTGACTTCTACTTCTCTGGTCACAGAAAAATTTGCTCTTGTATTCACCTAACTGCCAAATCCTATCAGTTCATTCTCAGAGCTCATCCAACCCTAAACCTGGACACCATCTGTCACTACTGAAAACCTGCTCCTGCTCAGCACTCTTTACCTCCCTTAGGACCTTAGTAATGTTGCTCTCTCCTGTTCTCGCACCTTTTACCTCTTTACTGAAATCCTGTCTGAAATGACATGCTGGCTATTCCTAAGGGTTCCCTCAGTCCTCTCCTCTTCCTAAATTAATCTGTGGTCCATGAGCAAGTTTCACATTTATTGAGTGCATACTTTCATTTTCTTCAGCAGGGTCCGAAATTCTCAACTGATTCTCAAATGAGGACCCTACCACCCCCAAAATGGTGAAAAGCATTTGTTCATAAACTCTTCTTAAGTGACTGCTTAACTTCCAATGCCAACTATATAATTACCAAATCTATAAAACCCTCAACCACTCCCTGGTCCAGACACTATCAGACATACCCACCCAAATATCTGACAGACATGTCAAACTTAGAATCAAAATCAAACTATTCCACTTTCCTTGCTCAAATATGCTCTGTCCTCTTTTACCCAAGTTAAATCATAGCAATAGTTCCCCAAGCTAAAGAACTTCTGAATCATACTCAACTCCTGTCTTATAGCTCGTTGTTTGTCTGTCCCTAATTCTGGTATCTTTAGTATTTCATCCTATCCTTTCCTAGCTCCTACGCTGATGTCCTTGACCTCTCACAAGGTCTTAAATGAACTCTGACCCATTTCTTGACCACTTCCATCCAGCCCTGGCATTTTTACTACGTGTCTCCTAAAAGTATGTCACACACACAATTTCCCCACCCCTATCCACGTGAACTCTCAATAGATCCCCATTAAATACACATGGAAGTCCCAACACTTTAAGAAAATGCCAAAGAGTATTGACAACCATTTCTGGCCACACTGCTGTCCTTCACATCCTTGTATCCTGTTTCACAGTCAAGTTGTATGTAACATGACTTTGTACATGCTGTTCCTTCTCCCCAAAATGCCCTACTCAGCCTGACAAACCTGTTCACCCTTCAAAACTCAATTCAAAGACCTATGAGATAACTTCCTTAAGCTTCCTCAGTAGAAGTTAGTTGCTCCATCCTTAACTGGCCCCAATACTTTGTATAATCCTTCTCACTACGTAACACAATGAGGGCTTTATTGGCTCATTTGACTTTCTCTCTATACCATTATAAACCCACTTGGGACAAAGATAAGAGCCCCACAAGGACAGAAAATCTATGCACAGTGCCTGACAAACGGGTGTTGGAGTATCTTTGGCATTGAGTTTTGTAGTACTATTTCAAAAAGCTGTATTCAAGTATGATCAGGTCTGCTATATCACTTGTTCTGAAAATGTGAATGTTCCAACATGACTGATAAATTAGGGAATGTGGGCATAACTCAAAATTCCCAATTGCTTAACATGTAAATTATCTGTGAAAAACATTAGATGAAGGTAAAACATTGTACCCCAATGAAATGAGCTGTGTAGATATACACAAACATACACACACCTCATACACCTACCAGCTACATCAGTTCTGTGTGTTATGAGACATACTTACCCATTTCTGGTGTTATCATATTCCCTCTGAGTTTAGACAACCTTCTACCACTTCATAGTAACTCATAAACAGCTGATTTCCACAAGTAAACCAGGCCTTTTTCAAGGAAGTGTCACATTTATTGTAGTATTTCTATTGCTTAACCATTTAACATGTAAAACATGTATCAGGTTCCTATTTTAAAATTAAGTCACTGCAAGAGTTTTTGAGTGTTGAGCCCCAATTCCATGGCCCCTAAGGCTTGTAGTTTTTACTGCGCAATTTTTCATACCATGATGAATTTTAGGTACCTACATGCTGCTCTATGGCAGAACTGACTCTAGAGTTCTTAGAAAGTTTCAGTATTCTAATTCTAATAATTTACTGAAGAGAAAACTCTGCCCTCCTCCAAATTTCAAAAAATGTTTACAGTCCCTATCCCAACAGACCATCACAGTAGTTATAACCTTTGGGCTTGGTGGCTCTTGCTTCTGGTGAGCAGAGGCTGGTTGATTTTTCTACCTTAAGGTCTGTAGCCTGTCTAAGCCTAACTCGAAAGACAAGTTCTCAACACCTGAATTTTCGTGTGTACCATTTTATGGATTTCATTGTTTTGATTGCTTTTAACTTCTTCCAAAAACTTCCTGGCATTTTTATTTTAAATTGCCCTGTATCATAGAACAGTTGGGCAGAGCCCTCAAACCCACTCACTATAAAAGGGACCATAGACATAAGACATCATACCCAAGCTAAAAACAGATTCAGAGTTACTCACTCCACACTACCTCAAATGTGACTTTTATATGTAGGACCTCCACTCAATCCTCCACACTGATGCCAAGGTGATCTTTAAATCACCTACTCCCCTACTAAAATTATTTTGGCTCCCTCCTTTGCTACAGGATAAAGATATAAACCTCATTTTTAGCTTAGCAAGAATGGTCTTTCAAAATCTAGGCCAGACACACTTCGCAAGTTCATCTCTAGTCACTCCTCCTTTTCCAGTAACACCTCACCATTGGTCTAACCCCAACACTTGGCACCTCAGTGTACCCGCCATTCCTTCTGTCTGAAATAACCCCTTCTCCCCAGTATGACGTACACCTTTTCTATAAACTGCTTCCAAACCTTCCACAAATGGAAACATTTTTTTCTTCCTTTCTCCCACAGAACTTTGTTCATAAAGGCAGAAACTTGAGTATTATTCATTTTTGAATTCTCAGGATCCATGCCCATCATTAACTATTCCTTGATACGTAACTTAAATTACCAAGAAAATGTAAGCGTGTGAGAGTAAGGTTAAGGCAGATTAAATGAGTCCCTATCTTGGATGCAAACAACATTGTCCTCTTTAGTTACTAGTTCAAATACCAATATATAATGCATTCTATTGTACTCTAAGGCACACAGGCTATGCATACAGTAAGTTTTACAATTTAATTTATTTAGCATTTAATTTCACATACATAGTGTTTTATTAGCCACACTTTGTCATAAAATGGCTACCTTCCTAAAGTGAGTAGCAAGTAAGGTGGAAAAAAAAAAAAAGTACACTGGTAAAAGATTTTGTGGAAGTTAAGGATATAAAAATTAAAACTGAAACTTTCCCCCAAGATAATAACATTAAGTTTCAGTCACAACAAAAGTGTAAATAATAGCACTACATACCCGCAAATCCTAGTCTTTTCTCCATTACAGTACATTCTTAGTTGAGCCTATTTGGACTTTTCCAAAGTGATAAACACTATAAAAGCAGAGCTTCCCAACCAGTGTATTTGCATATGGGAAAGGTACAAGTGTGCTGAAGATACTGGTCCCCTCATCCCTCTGCTATGAGCAGCCCAGACACTTTATTCCAGTTTGCCTTACATGTATTAACTCTCTTCTGTTGCTTTATACAAAAAAGGTTTATGCTTTAAAGACTAATACGGGTATGCGGGATGCCTAAGCATTAGCCAAAATGAGTTATTTATAAACTACCGGTCCAGGAGGCAGATTCCTAGGACACTTTTATTTGTTGTCAGGATCAAGTTCTATAACTATCTTCATGTCCATTCAAAAGAAGATAGTCTGAAATTTCCCAATAATAGCACTCTACCACCAAGATTTAAGAAACCTGAAAATACTTACAAATTGAATAGGCATTGGAAAGAGCTTCTTCATCTACATTACCATTGACCAAGACACTTTTGAAACTGCAAGGATCAACTTTCAGAGAGAACCTTCTAAGTTTCACAAGACAACTTGTCTTTTGTCACATCCTCGTTTTTTACCATTTCATTAAGTGTCTTGTGACCTACTGAGAACTGACCAAATACCTCAAATAACTTCCATCCATTAAAACACCCTGTGCCCTCCCTAAAGAACTATAATCTCCAGCAATTACATCACTCTCATTTGCTCTCACATTCATACACAACCTGGTCCTTTCTCTCTTAACTGTAGTATGTTTGGGCAGGCCACTTTAACCTTTCTAGGTCTTTTTCCCCATCAGCAGCTATTCAAATATTTTGTCTAAAACAAGTCTACTGGACTACATCACTGGTCTAAAAATATTAAGCAATTTTTATTCTAAAAGTCATGACATTCTAAAGACAGTGACAATTGCTAATAACAATTACAAAAAAGAAAGAAAAGAAAAGAAAGTCTTCAAAACCTTTTGACCAACGGCCAGCCATATCAACTCCTACAGCCTACAAAACTGTTCTGGAACAGTAATCGCGGTTACTGTATTGTGAAGAACACAAAATGGTATTATATGCCATTTTACTTTTTTCTTGTTCACATGCACTCTCTTCCTCTCCAAAACTGAATTCCCAGATACAACGAAGGAAGAAGATTCCGCACTAGCACTAATGAGCCAATCCACCAGGGAACAGGTAAATTTGGGAACTCAAATTCAAGCAGATTATTGAAACAATGTCAGTTTAACACAGTAACAAATCCAGGAAAATCAAGCAAGATGACGATTCACAATGCTGTCATTTGCAGTAACAGTTAAAGAAAAGGTTACCGCCGTTAATCGCAGGCTCTTTAGGGAAGGTGAAGGAAGAAAAGAGTAAAAGAAAAACGTTCCCAGAGAAAATAAACCATTGGCGTTTAGAAAAGAGAGAATGAGAGAAGGAAAAGGAGAGACAGATATGACTCCGAATACTGGAGAAAACTGCTTCAAGTAATTAGGACTACCTCCGAGTCCTTAGCAATATTATAAATCTCTTCATTCGATGCTAAGTGTTTCTTTAACCATGTCATTCCCACCGCCTCCCGCCCCAAATCTGCGTTAAACTGAATTGTAAACACTTTGGGGGGAGGGGATAAACAGTTGGTTTCCCGCTTTGCGAGGTTCCACACTCCGCTCCGCGCAATCCCACAGCCACTCCTCCAAAGTTGCCACCCATCCTGGCAGCGAGTCCCAGACAACGACTTCTCCCAGGGACCCGAGCCAGAGACTGAGGGCCAGCGCGCCCGCCTGCCCCCTCCCCCCCCCCCCCCCCCCCCCCCCCCCCCCCCCCCCCCCCCCCCGCACCTCCGCCGTCAATCAACGCCTCCCATCCCTGGCGCGGCCCGATCGCGACCGGCTCGCGTCAGGGAGCCTTCAACAGCCTCCTGCTCGGCCCAGCTGCGGGCCTGCCACCCGCCAAGCTCAAGTTGCGCGCACGACCGAGCAGGGCCCGTGCCCGGCGAGTGCAGGAGCTGTCCGGCTGGCTCGGGCCGTCTCGCTCACCTCTCGTGTGCGCCGCTCTCCGCCGCTGCCGCCTCCTCCCTGTGAGTGCAGCGGGGTCTGACCTGTGGAACCACCATACCAGTCCCGCCCGCTGCCGCAGCGCCGCCGCCGCCGCCGCCTGGGCCGCCGCTCTTTGTTCCCCCTCCGAGCGCCACCGCCTCAGCAGCCCGCCTCAGCTGTCCCGACGGGCCGCCACTATGCCCTCCCGCCCTCTGGGCCCCCGGCTTCGCCCTCCTCGCTTCGCCCGCCGCCGCCTTCGCCTCCGCGCCACCGACGCCGCCGCCACCGACGCCGCCGTCTCTTCCTCCGCGCCCCCCTCGCTTTCATTGAAAGCAAACAAGCATCATGGCGGCGGCCGCCGTCCCCCAGCCAGAGAGCGCCCCGACCGCCGCCACTCCAACATCCCGGCCGCCTATTGGCAGCCGCCGCCGGGCGCGACCATTCTGTATAGGGGGGGTTGCTCCCGCACGCCTCTGCCCCAGGTCCCGCCCCCTCACCCCCGCGCTGGAGGGTGGTGGTCCGGCCCGGCGCACTCCGGGCCCTCCCTCGCGCTCCTCTTCCCGCTCTCCTAGCTGTTGTCCTGCCCGTCACTTCTCTCTTTTCAGTTGCTTCTCCGTTTTTTCATCCAGCTCTCTTTTATTTGCCTTGGGCTTTTTACTTCTGCCTCCTCTCTTCTCTCTTTTTCCATGATCTTCCTGCCCTTCGTTTTCTCTGTCCATCACGTGCAAACACGGCAAGCACTCAAACTTTTGACCTTAGCCAGTATCTTGATGTGCGTAGACTCGACATTTCAATCGTGAACAGTTGCATGACTTTTCCTGCCTCAGATGTGCAGGAAAAACATTACTTAATAGCCCCTTTCTCTTCATTAATGGTCATTCAATCCAGTAAATTGAGGGACAGTTCCAATGATGGGATTCTAGCGGGAGGAACTGTCAGGATCTGCGTTCAAACATCAAGGTGTTCTGGTCAGTTAGTGACTGAAAGTGAGCAGAGGAAGCACCGAGCTGGTTGATGATAGTTGACATAGTCAACTAGTTGACATAGTCAAGACGTTGTGCTGGGTCCAGGGCAGAGATGAACCAGGCCCCACCCTGCCCTGAACAAGCTTACAGTCTAGGGGCAAGAGAAACACCCAACAGCCTTAAAATCCGTTAGAGCTGCCTGAAGACAAGCATGGTGTGAGGGAAAAGGAATAGTCCTCCACTCACCTACATGGCGAACTAGGATAAGCTCCTTTCTGAGATGCCAACCCTGAAGAAATGAGAGTGAAATGGGTTCCAGTAAGTAACAATAGCAGTAAAGTAAGACACTCCCTCACCAAAGGCTGTCCTGGGCTTCAGCAAATGGGACTGGGTGGCTGGGGAGCCAAAGGACAGCTGGAAGGGCAAGGGAAAGATTGAGGCACAAAAGCTACTTGGGTTCCATGCTTGTCTCTCCACAGCATGGCCCTGGGATGGTCATTGTCTGACATGTGCCAAGAAATTAACATGACAGCCCAGTCCTCTAGTGCCAGAGGACACTGGACAAGGACAGGGCAATGGGTGAGGGGTTGATAAGAGCAGATGCTGACTGACTGGGCATGTAGGCATCCCTCCACACCCTCCAAACCCAGGCTACTGAGTAGTGGGGTTGTGTAGCCCCAGAGCTGTACATCCAGCTGGGCCTTTGTCCCCCTGTGAGTGCTGTGCTCTGTCAACCTGTGCTCCAGCCTGGAAACAGGTGCCTTTTTGTGATTCAGCTGTCCAGAGGGAGCTAGATTTTGTGATTGGCACAATGTTTATGGAGGAGGGGAAGTCCTGCTGCTTAACAAAAAACTTAGTGGCATAAAACAAGTTTATTATATATCATGATTCTGGTGCCCCACCAAACAGTTCTGCTGGTCTCATTGGAATCCCTCATGCCTCTAGTGAAGCAGTCGGATGTCTGGCACCTTAGTGCCCCCAGTGAGGCATTTTTCTGTGTCATGTCTCATCCCTACCTCTTCTATGCTGCTTTTCTCTCCAGCAGGTGATCCTGGACATCTTGAATGGCAACCCAGGGCTCCATGAGGGAGCAAGTGGAAACTGCCAGGCCTTCTGAAGAATGTCACTTCAGAACTCTGTTAATCATAGCATCAAAGCCCAGTCCAGATCCAAGAGGAGAGGACATAAGCAACACAGGAGATGCATGTTCATACAGAAAGGGGCAGACTTCTTTGGGGCCATCTTGGTAGACTGGGGGTGCCCACAAGGAGGGTACCAGTAAGGGCCCTGCCTGTGAACATCCTGTTCTTTCTGAATACCTGAAAAGCCCAGCAAATGCCTCTCTTCTTTCCAGATTTAAATCAACATGTCTGTCATGTTAGACAAGATTTCCCATTGCATGATATAAAACCCCAACTCCAATAGACTTTATGCAGAAAGAGGTCATTTACGTATTCAGGTGTCGCATAACTGAAAAGTTCAGGCATCATAAAATGCCATCAAGAAATAGTCTCACTCCTCACCCTTCTTCTCACAGCCTGTGTGGCCAGGCAGGAAAGATAGCCACTACCATGTGCAAACTTAGATTCTACCTCATCATTCTAGCAAAAACCCAAGGCAGTTCTCACTGGCCTGGCCAGAGCCCTGTCCCTACCCCTGCAGTGAAATGTGAGGTCAGCCCCACATCAAGCAGATGTATTGAGAGAATTGGAGGCAGACAGAAGGCGGGGGAAGATCCACCTCACCCCACCTCTGGGCAGGCTTCCCTGGCATGTTGGTCACTGTCTCCTCAGGCTCCTGGCCCCTTTCCTGCTATCACAGCACTTAGCAAATACTGCATCATCATCTCCTTGCCAGGCTGTGAGCTGCTCAAATCTAAATCATGTTGCCTCCATGCCACCAATTGGTACTGCTTTTGAGTCTTTTCTGCCAGCAGGCTTTCCCAGGTCCTTCCTCTGTTAGTAGCACCTTGACCCTGAGGCGCAGGGATGGGCATGTGACCAACCTGGGATTTGCTACATGGATGTAGGAAGAGATCTGGCACCATTTTGTGCTATGCTGGGACAGTAAGAATTGGTGGCATCCAGTGCATCTTCCCCACCACTTGGAGAGAGATCAGAGAGTGATGAAGAGAAACCATCTTGGTGACACAGCCTTGGTGCCAGTGCCAAAGCCCTGATTTTGATAGTTTTTCCTTGTATCCTTTTATCTAGTCTAGGTACATGAGCCAATAAATTCATCTTCTGCTTAAGTTAGAGTTGGGCTTCTGTCACTTGCAATCAAAATACTTCTATTAATAATTTGATGCTCAGTAGATGGATAGTGGATGGGTGCATGACCAATGAAGATGAACAACTAAGCGGTGGCCATGCCTGTTGATGTTACTGTGGTGTCTATTTCGCAGTACTGGAGCACTGGAATTTAAACTCAAAGGCAATGAAGGATGTGGACCATAACTTTATGGGTCTAGCAACTAGACTTAGAGGGTCCCCAGAAATGAGCAGAGTTGATCAGACTGGTTACAACAACTAAAATGTGCAGGAGACTGGCAATTGAAGCAGGTCCCAATGTTTATTTGCAACACAAACCCGATTACGATGTGACCACAATGCTTGTAGTGGCAGAGCCATGCACCCATCATCTCCCAGTAGGAAAGCACGTGGTAGACAGTCTTACCAGAGCTTGCCTGGTGAGCCTGAACTGTGGACCCTGTGGAATCACTCGGCTCTGATAGACTGATGTCTCCTCTCTGGGTGGAGCTTGCTGACCAGGGGCCAGCACTGATGACTAAGATTCTTCATGCCTACCCAGTGCCAAGGACATGGACACAGCCTGGCCATCTGCCTTCCCTTCCCTGGGCTCACAGTCACCTTTTTTCTTCATTAGAACTTGGTGTAACAGATGATGTCACAGATCCCAGTCAGATCTCCCCAGATTGTTCTTTATCTCTTTGGGTTCACTATGTTAACCTGCAATTGATTGAAAAACCATCTCAAACAGCTTTAAAAAACGAAAGGATTAGTTGACTCAAATCACTGTAAAAGGCCAGAAAGAGTCCATCAGCTTCAGGAGTGGCTTGATCTAGGAGCTAATGCCACCCTGCTCACTTCTATGTTGACTTTATCACCACAGGCAGTAGAGAAGAAGAATGGATGCTCTCTCCTACAGGAGTCAAGCCTAGAAGGAAAGAGAGAGCTTCCCCTCAACAGCTGAGCAAGTGTCCTGGAACTGACTAGATTTTTTACCCCTGAATCAAACACCGTGTTCAGGGCAATGGTAAACCCCTGCCAGGAAGAAGTCACATGCCCTCTCCTGGGTCTGGATTGTCTTCAACCTCACTCAAAGCACATATGGAAAGAGGTGGAACATTCAGAGAAAAACTGAGGATTTTGCTGGAGAAAAGAAAGATAGATGCAGAGAAAAACAAAGGCCCGGGTCCACTCTCTATTACCTTCAGTGCCACACACCCACAGACCCCCAGCAGCTGCTTCTCCAGGAACCTGGCTGGTCATGGCTTCACTGCTAAAGCATGTTGTCAGGAGAAGGTGCCTCAATGCCTCAGCACATGGGAAACAGTGGAGGCACCCCCATTTCAGAGGTCAGATGCTCTCCCTGAAGACACCTTAGAGAAGTAGTGGGAAAAGGGCAAGGCAGCATATCTATTTCTGTTTTTAAGTATATGTCATTTTTGTCTCTAGAACAAGAATAAAGTAGATGTGTTATCTCTGGCCCTGTCCTAGCCACACTCTCTCCAAATTTGAATTGATTATGATGCCTTGGCTTTAAATAACAAGACAGACAAACAAACCATATACCCTCAAACATGCATAGTGGATAAGGGTGCTTACTGACTCCGGTGACTGCAAGTCCAAATGTAGGGCTGCCATTAGGGGTGTGGATTTAAGGCCTATAGGCACATCAATCACTGGTACTACCGTGGGCAAAACACCATTTTATTAACTTGCTAATTTTTATAGGATATGGGATGTTTAAATGACTGCCAGAGGCTGAACTATGAGGGGAATCTGAAAGATGTGTTTTTGGTTTTCGTTTAAGGAGATTAGCCTAAAAAAGTTTAGGGGAAAGTTGACTCTTGTTGGAGGCAGGCAACATGAGGCCTGTCCAGTTTCCAAAGACTGATGTCACTGGGACTTCCAGCCCCTTGGGAAACCACATTCAGCATGCTGGAATGGTGCTCATCTAGAGGACACACACACACACACACACACACACACAAAACACACACACACACACACACACATACACACACGGGCCCTGCTGCTGGACGAATGGCCCCCGGGCAACTCGTCTGCTTCTGTGGGCACTTTTATCAGTCTGAAAGAAAATGTTAGGGAGAGCTTGAAATTTGATGATCATTCATTTACTAATTTGAAAAAGTGGCCACCAGTAGACCTTGTTATTTGATATGCTATTTAAGTGCATAAATATTTTTATGAAGGGGAACCCCATAACCCGGAATTTATTCATAAAAAATTGTGTTTTTATTCTTACATGTTTCAACTTCAGTCACCTTCAAAGTACTCTTCATTTGATGTAATACACCTGTTGAGACTCTTTTTCCACTGCTCAAAACAGTTTTTGAACTAGTTGATTTCATGCCTTTTAGTGCTTCTGCTGTTTTTCTGTTTCGCCACTTCCACATTGGCAAAACATTTCCCTGTGAGGACTTTTTTCATCCTGGGAAACAGAAAGTCACTCAGGGATCTATAAGCTTTATCATATTCCCAAGAAGGTTCATGGCATGAAAAAGTGTCAAGAATCCCTTCGCTAGGCTTTGGAGCCCCCAGTACCCAGCCGATGAAGAGGATGGAGTTGGACAGAAAGCACAGGTGCTTCTTAACTGGCTCAGCCTGAGGTCACCCTTAGCCCTTCTTCTCACACTCCATTAGTAAGAACTAGTTACTATCACTTCCAAATGCAAACAAGACGGGAAAGAGTCCCAAAACCTTGGAAATAACTCAATCAATTCTGTCTGAACAGCTGCCTCTCAGCAGCAAATCTATACAATGGACAGGACAGCAGGAATTTTGTTGAACAGATAACCATCTCTGCGATGGTCACCCCTCTGGCTACTGAAAATTCTCACACACACTTCTTCCAATAAGTGGCACCTCAAGGAAGGCTCCATTCTTCTGCACCTCTTTCCTCTAGACTTCCTCTGCCCTGATACCTGGAACGTGGCGCTGCCATCATGGATTCTGAGAACGAGACCCACAAAATAAGAGAGGGAGCTGGATGAAGCCTGGGTTCTGAGCATTTCATAGAACACAAATATACCCCATCTCTAAGCTGAATTCCTCCAGAATCAAGGTATATTTCTGGCAGGACATAAAACTGAAGCTCTGCCATGCAGAAACCAAAAGCTTGCTGGCAGAAGTAGATTGAGGGCGTTGCCTTCCAAACTGAGTTAATAATTTCAAAAATGGCCTCAGATTCATTAAGTTGTGAAATCGGATGGTGAGCCGACCACAAAGGCAAATGACCCAAGCATTAAAATTTAAAAACTACGTCCAGGCAAGACCTTTGGTTACTGGTACTTCTACCTGGAACTAATAGAATAAGAATAGACTGGAAGCCTACTAGGTTTTGGAGGGAAATGTCAAAATGTGGCCTACAATTCCATAATTATTTAGCCCCCAAAACATCACCCAATTTCCCAAACCTGTACTAGCAGGAAGTAGATGCTTCAATTCCCAAGTAATGTGACCACGAAAGGGACTATGCCTTCCAGAAGACAGGGACAAAGCCATAGGAGGCCAGCACACGAAGGACTGTCAGGCAGGCTGAGCAATAACTTTACCTCCAAAGAAGGGAGACTGCTGTTTTCCTAGGAACCCAAATAGGCAAGAACTCATGACTGTTGTGTATCTACCTCCTCCCACTTTCTGAATTAGGTTACTTGTTGGTTTGCTGAAATTGTCCTATTTCTACTGCTAATTTATATACTCAGTGTGTTGGAGGCAGATGTCTTTTAGTTCCTAGGTGCCTTCATTTACTTTTTTTTTTTTTTTTGGTCTTTTCGCAGTGATTAGAACTTGCAGTTGTATTTTGAATCAAAGTGATGAGAGCAGATATCTTTACCTTGAGGGCAAGTATTCTGTCTTTACCATTAAATATATTAGCTACAGGCTTTGTAGATGTTCTTTATGAAGTTAAGAAAGTCCCTCTGTATTCCAGGTGAACTGAGAATTTTTATCATGAATGACTTGGTTGTGAAATTTAGTAAAATACTTTTTCTGCATGAATTGATATAATCACATAACCTTCCTTGATTTTCAAATATTGAACCAATTTTATACTCCTGGAATAAATAACATGTGGTCATGGTTTATTATTCTTTTTAATTGCTTGGATTTGATTTGCTAAGATTTTCTTGAAGATTTTTGCTTCTAAGTTCATGAGGGATATTGGTCTGTGGTTTTCTTTATCGTGCTGTCTTTGTCTGGTTTCGATATCAGAGTAACACTGGCTCATGAAGTGAGTGGGATGAGTTCCTCCTCTCCTATTTTTTGAAATAAATTGTGTAAAACTGGTGTTAATTCTTTGAATGTTTGGTAAAATACTCTAGTAAAACTATCTGGGCTTAGAGATGCTATTTTTTTCCTTTTACTTTGAACCTACCTATGCCATTATGTTTAAAGTGAATTTCTTATAGACAGTATAGGGTTGGATAATTTTTTTTTAATCCACTCTTCCAAATCTGCCTTTTAGTTGGTATGTTTAACCTACTTACATTTAAAGTCATTATTAATATATTGGAGCTATGTCTGTTATTTCATTATTTGTTTTATGCTTGTTTTTCTCTCTTTCTTGTTTCTGTTCCTTTTTTTCTTGCCTTTCTATCAGTTACATGAACATCTTTTCAAGTTTCATTTGCATTGATAAAGTTTTTGAGTGTATCACTTTTTATAATTGTTTTCTTAGTGCTTTGCTCTAGGTATTATTATATGTATAAGTAACTTAATCATAGCCTACTGATGTGGATATTTCAATATTTTGAGTAAAGTGTAAAAAACTCACCTACCCTTAGGCTCTTTTATCCCCCCCCTTTTAAAAATATAATTTTCTCAAATATTTTCTCTACATACATTGAGCACCACATCAGATAGTACTGTAACTTTTGCTTCAACCTTGAAATATGACTAAGGAAACTCATGAGGTAGAGGATAATCTATTGTGTTTGCTCCTGTTTACCCACTCCATTGTTCCAGCTTCATTTCTAAGGGTCCTATTCTCCTTCTGTTATCATTTTCTTTCTTCCTAGAGAGCTTACTTTAGCTTTAAAATAGGTCTACTAGCACCAGATTCTTTCAGTTATTCCTCATCTAAGAATGTTTTTATTTCTTCTTCATCTTTGAAAGCCACTTTCACCACATTTGGGCTTCAGAGTTGGGAGTTCTTATTTTAGCACTTGAAAAATGGTGTGCCACATTCTTCTGCCTGACCCCATGATTTCAAATGACAAATCCACTGTCATTTGACTTGCTGTTCCTTTGTAGAAAGTGCATCATTTCTCTTTAGCTGTTTTTAAGTTTTTTAAATTTGTTTTTAGCTTTCAGAAGTTTAATTATGATGTGTCTTGGTGTGGATTTCTTTGGGTTTCTCTCTGATCCTTGAATATGTAGGTTTATGTCTTTCATTAAAGTTTGGGAAATTTTCAGCCATTATTTCTTTGAATACCTTTTCAGTTGTATACTCTTTCTTCTCTCCCTCTGGGATTCCAATGACACAAATCCTTTATTATAGTCCCACAGGTCCCTGAGTCTCTGTTCACCCTTTCTTCTCTAATGTTCAGATTGAGTTAAGTCTATTAATCTGTTTTCAAGTTCACTCATTTTATCTTCTGTCATTTCCACTCCACTGTTGAGTCTAACCAGTAAGTTGCCAAATTTTGGATATTGTATTTTTCAATTCTATAATTTTCATTTGATTCTTTTTAATAAATTATTTGTTTGTTTGTTTGTTTTGGTAGTTCCCTGGCTTGGAATCAAACCCAGGCTGCAGCACTGAGAGCTCCAAAGCCTTAGCCACTACACGACCAGGGAACTCCCTAAATTCTTTTTCTTGGTTGAGATTTTCTACTTTTAATTTGTTTCTAGAGAATTTATAATTGATTGTTGAAGTATTTTTATGAAGCTGCTTTAAAATCCTTATCCGATTCCAACATCTAATTCCTCTCAGTTGATTGTCTTCTCTCACTCAGACTATGGTTTTACAGGTTCTTGGTACTACAAGTTATTTACTGTAGCACCTTTCCATTATTTGAGGGGACTCTTAATCCCACTTAAATCATCTATGTCAACAGAGAATCACCCAGTTTAGCATGTAGGTTCTGTCTGCTTTTGTGAACTTTAGTCCCAACTGCAGTTGAGTTTTCTGAGTCCTTGCTATGCTATTCTGGTCTGCTTTGTCTTCTGGTGCTACAGGACTTCTGCTCAGTGCTGCATGTTGCCATCTGTGGAGGCAGAGGCATTTCCCAGGTTTGATTGTTCTTTCTGGGTGACCGGTTTGCAGGGGGTGTGGGTGAGGAGAAGCCACTGGGCATGAGTCTCCTTATGCCAATGGGCAGAGGTCAGAAAGACATTGTTATTTTGCCAGTCCATTGCCTGGTGGTAGAGTAGGGTCCAGGATACCTCAAGACTTCACTGCTTCTGCTTCTGTTGGCAAATAGTTTCATCAGCAGTGCCTGGGTTGAGGAGTGGGAGTTGGGATGGTTGGGGACTTTGCTGCTCTGTTGCTGATAGTAGATCATATGGCCCATGTTGAGGTGCAGGGACTAGATTTTGAAGTTTTAATCCAGTTTTTCAGCTTTCCTCACTCCTGATTTTGTTTCTATTGTCTGGAGTCTAAGTCATTTATGACCCAAGTATCTGTTCTCCAGCTTCCCAATTTTATTGCTTTTTCCCTGCTCTCTGTTCTCCCCATTTTTGTTTTGTGGCCTTATTTACCTCTCCTCATCACTTTATTGTAGTTGAAGGGGTTTCATGAGAGTGAAATCAGATAGGTGTAGTCAGTACTCTATCTTAAACAGAATTCTTACAATTTTAATCTCCTATATTTGTTTCTCATTCCTAATATTGCTTATTTCTGTTTTTAGCTTTTCTCCCCCAAAGACATTTTTGTCAGAGTTGTGTCCATTTCATTGGCATTTGAAAAATAGTTATTTATTAGGGTTACTTTTGTTTCTTATTTCATTGATTTTTAAAAATAAATTTTCTCCTCTTATTCTCTTGGTATTTATTTTAATATTCATGTTCTTTCTAGAAGTGAATGCTTAGCTCATTTTTAATATTGTTCTTTATTTCCTAAACTTTCACGAGACTGTTTTTTTTCCTGAGTTCTCCTTTGACTGTATTCAATGGCTTTCAATATATAATATTATCATTGATATTACTTTATAAATTAATGTTGCACTTTATGTTTCTTCTTTTAAAAATAGTTACTTGCGATATTTAAAACATTCTGGATTTCTCTGGAATTTTGGTAGGTGTGGGAGAGTATGCATGGGGCAAAAGAAACTCTCCTTTTTTAGTGTGGACCTCAGAAAGAAGATACCTACTGAGAAGGGCTCCTAGTGGCTAAGTGGGCTGAAATCAAAACAAAAACAGCAAAACAAAATCCAGCAGCCATTTGTACACAGGGTTCTCTCTTGCAAACTGCACTTCAGGGAGGAACCTGCACTGAACTGCCTTCCTGCACTGAGCCCCTGCTGTCTGAACCAGCCCTTGTAAAGAAGTTCCTGGAATTATATTTCAACCAATAGGACTGAGGCTTTCCCCATCCAGGTGGAACTGTGCAACTATATCCCTTCACCATACCCAAAATTGGGGATCCCTGTTGAATTGACTGGCACCAATGACCACTGCTTGACAGCAGTTAATTTCTCAATTATTGCTTCATGGTAAGAAAATGTTCTGTACAATTTCTGTATTTTAGAACTTACTGATTTTTTTTGTGGTTGAGTAAAACAATTTTGGTGAATGTTCCATGAGTATTTGAAGGCAGTGATAATAGCTTCCATGAGAGAGTCTCATGGTTGTATATACAAGATAAGAAAAAGAGTTTTCATTGCAGCTCTTAAAAAAATAATCTTTAATGAGTGCTTATTTTGTGTCTTGCTCTATTCCAGAGTTTCTCAACTTTGGCACTGCTGGCGTTTTGCCTGCGTAATTCCTTGTGTATGTGGGTGTGTGTGTGTGTGTGGGGTATCCTGAGCACTGTAGAATGTTTAGTTTAGCAGCACCCCTTGCCAAGGTTTTGTCACCTTATGGAGTTGTTTGTACAGTGCTGCCAATGTAAGCACATGGTGGCAAGTTTGCGAACTTAATTGTCAGATTTTGGGGACAACGACAGCTCTGATGACCATTCCAGGAAAAGAGTTCCAAAACTGCTCTGAAGGGTGGACTAGGTGCTGGCGTCTATCCATAACTTCCCAAGGGGAGTACTTCGAAGGTGACCATAGTGACATTCAGCAGTGAAGTGTGCAGCACTTTCTCTAGGACAAGTGCGTGAACTTAATCCTCCAACCTAATACACCTGGAGCCCGACCCTGACTCCTCCACTTCCTGGATGTGTGATTGTTGGAGATGTACCTCCACTCTCTTAGTCTCAATTTACTCCTCAGTGAAACGAGGATGAAGATGTCTCCTGCAAGCTGTTGCTGGGAAAATTAGAAAAAATACTGGGCAGAGAGAGCCATGTCCAGGAAGGTGGGGGCACTAATAACCTCCCTAAGGAATGCGTGTAACTCGCCAGAAGGCCGCTAGGTGGGGCCATTGGCACCGTGACTAAATGCTGCCTCACTCAAACTTGCGCGGGCATCTGCAGCTCCAGAGTAGGTGTTTGGGTATTTTTTTTTTTTTCTCTTAAAACGATGGCCCCCCAGGGAGACAGAATCAGAGTCTCTAGGGTTGGGTCCAGGGCGTCTGTATTTTAACAAGTGATTTTAGTCCCCATTCTGATCATTTGAGACCCACTGATTTATTAGACCGCTGGGTGAGGGTTCAGACCTCCCTCCTCTCAGAAATGGGGCCTCGCCCATGGCTCTTCATCGCTTTGGTCCAGGACCTTTAACCCCTCTGTGGGACAAACCCCTGGGGTTGATGGGATGATCCCATTAGGATCCATTTCCCAGCTTTGATCTTTACAGTCCCTCTTGGACCCTGCAGCCTGCCCTAGGGTGGAGGCCTGGCTTCCCCGCCCCCTGTAGGGAGCTGACTGAATAAGGAATACCTATAATGGAAGATTCGACTTCACCCAGGAATACCAATCACTCAGCAACAGGAACCAAGGGAAGATGAGTTAGCAGATGGTTGCAACAATCCAGGTTAGAGACCATGAGACCCAATAGGAGGAGGGCAGTGGGGGCAGATTCAGGAAGTGTTCAGGATCCGGTGGGGTGCTGAGAGTCAGGGGAAGGTCTAGAAAAAGCATGCTCTTCCAGCTGTGCTCCAAGGACCAGCAGCACCTGGGGGCTGTAGGAAATGTGAGGCCTGGGGCCTCTCAGACTTGCTGAATCACAACTTGTGTTTATTATAGCAAGACTTCAATATGATTTCTTCAAGTCTGAAAAGCCCTTGTCTATGGTGCCCATTAGGTTTCTGGCTGTTGTAATGTCACTCCTGATAGAGGACACAGGAGAAGAAGCAGGAGCAGGCAGGGAGTAGGGGAGACTATGTGGGTTTTATTTGGCCTGACAGGATTTGGGGGTGCCTGAGGAGCTCATGGGAGGTACAGGTGTGGGAACTGGAAGCACACCTGGGGTGCCTGAAGCCTGGAGTGCAGATGAAATCCCTCACTGTGGGTGAGTGGCAGTGAAGGTGTCCCTGTGGCCCAGCTGATGTATGGTGGCATGGTCTTGAACTCAGCTCTTCTGATTCTGTTATGAGAAGCAGGATGTGCTTTGGTTCAGATAAGAATACTCAGTGCCATGGGGATTTTCAGGTTTGTGTCATCTGCCTGGAACTTCTCAGAATTGCAGACACTTGTGACAACCTGTGCACCTGACATGTCTACCCAGTCCATGACTGGCATCTCACACCTGCGGTCCTGGACAGAGCTGACAATCTGCTCCCCACTCCCCCTGAGTCTGCTGCTGTCTGAGTTCCCTGCGGTGAGGCCTTCCCCTTCCTCTCTGCCCAAGTCTTCTTGATTCTGCTTTCCAAGTCCATCCATCTCTCATTCCCACCACCATCATCCTGGTCCAAGAACATCACCTTAAACCAGATGACTGCCATGGCCTCAAAGTGGTGTCCCAGGATCCACTCTTGACCTCTCCAACCCACTCTGCCCACAGCGGCCAGAGAAAGCTTCCCAAATGCAAATTGGCTGCTTCATCTAGGTGTCCACTGTGGCTCCCTGTTGCTCTTAGAACAAACCTCAAACCTGCCACCAGCTCCTCGGCCTCTCCCTTCCTTCCTTCCGTATTGCAGGCCTGCTCGGAGACCCCCCTGTGATGCCTTCCCTGCCTCCCCACCTTCCTGGGCCTCATTTCCATCCTCGGCACATGGATCATCCTCTTCCTCATGGATACCCAGGTTACTGCGCTGTTTGCTTCTGCCCCTGGTGGTCGTCTGTCTCCCCTGTGACTGCCAGCTCGGGGCGGCAAGGACTGTGGGCCCCCAGCACACATTTGTATTTCAGTCGATGTTGAGTGACTGACTGGCATGTCCCAGGATGTAGAGGAATCCCAGATCCCTGTGGCTGGAGGGGCCAGGAAGTGCTCCTGGAGGGCCTTCCTCAGGTGGAGCTGAGGGCGGGGCAGGAGCTCAGGTTTCAGTAAGCTCTAGCTTGTAAGTATGGACACTTCCAGGCAGGGCCAGCTGTGACATGAACCTGAAATGTGCTTATGGAGAGGACAGCCACTGACCAGTCTAAAGGAGGGACAGTGGGAATCTGAACAGCGAGAGCTTCAAACACAGGTGACGAGGCCGGGTCCAGGAAGCCCAGAGGCCTCTGAGGGGGACGGAGGCAGTACTCCTGGGTCACCCTTGCCTCTGCTTTGATGCCTGGCCTCCCTACCTGAGCTTGCCCTCTGGGCCAGTCTACAGCCCAGCTCTGCCTGCCAGCCTGGGCTCCACCCACGCCTGACCTCACCTCCCCGGCTTCTCTGCCCTGACTCCTGCTGGCCTTCCTGACTCTCAAGTCTCCCCTTCTCTGTCAGTAATGACACCTGTCCCCAGGTTCGCCCTTTCCCACCACAAGCCCACTGACCCCTCCTCTGCCCAGTCCAAGTCAGCAGGCTGCTCCCTCCTGCCCCCCACCCCCACCCCCGTGAGGGCGTGCTGTCCTCTCACTGAGCCCATTTTCTTGTCTGTAAACTGGAGTGAGGACTTCTCTCTGTCGGTGAGTGTGAAATGCTCCCTCTGCCTTCCCCACTTCAGATCTTCTGGGCCAGTGGCTTAGGGACCTGCTGAGGCTGCCCCAGGACTAGAAAACAGCCCCACTGGCCATGAAATTCACTGTCCTTTCTGTGTACAGCTGGCCGGGGTGGGGGACCGCCTCCCCTCTCCCCTTAGCCCTCCCTTTCCTTATCTCGAGTGCAGGGCCAGGCCTCTCCTCCCTCCCGTTAGTCTCCCTAAGTCTCCGCCAACAGCGTAGTGTACCAGCTGCCCGTGGGCACCGCCCAGCGCTTCCCAGCTGTGGCCAGTGTAGGAGGAACCAGACAGGAGGGACAATCCACTCCACCCCAAATCTCTGACTTCTGGGAAGCTCTGGGGGAATTCCAAGTTCATCGCTGGCCCCAGCCGGAGCCGCCACGCCCTGCCTCCCCAACACCCCACACCGCCACAGCCTCACCCCCGAGCACCTTCTGCTGCTCCTCATCCCCTCTGCCCAGACCCAGCTACCTCCTGGGGGGCAGGGGGAGCCTTCCAGATAACTCCATGTGCCTGGGCTCCCTCCTTCTCTGAGAACCACGCTCCAGTCATCTGTGCCACTTAAGACAGCACTTGGAATGGATAACATTGGGCCTTAGGCAGAATTTTGTTCATCAATTTGGTGCTTTGTGGAGTGCAGGGTCTCCCTTTGGTGCTTGACCAAGTGCTCAGAGCTTGAGAGCTGCCAAGATCCCCTCTCCCACCCGTTACACACAGATGACACCTTTGCTCTGTCTGAGTGGCCACCAGGCCCTTCTGCTGTGGGGACAGAATCAGTGACATGCTGGAGCAACCACGTTGACCAGCACATGGCTGACAGAACAGCTTGGGAACTCTTGACCCTCCAGTCCTGTTCTCCTGAGAGGAATTGGGCCTGAAATTTAAAATGTTGAAGCTTGAGTGGGGAACCCAAAGCAAACACTGTCCCTCCCAGCTCTGCCAGGGGCAAGGGGCAAGGGTCCAAGTGAGCCCTCTGCCAGGGACCTTTAGTGGATCAACATACTTCTATTTTGCATGGTCCAGTGCACCCCGGAGCTGCCAATCTGAGGACCACAGCCTAGTCCAAGGCACATTCCCCAAGCTCAGTGCCAGTTTAGGGGAGCTTCCCAGGAGACCCATTGGCCAGCTCACATTTGACAGTGCCTTTAGCCTGCAAAGCATCCTCCCACAGCTATGCTCACCTTGCTCAGGCAGGTAAGCAGGAATTACTAACCCTCCCAGCCCACCTCTTTTGAGATCACAGAGTTCGAGACAATTCTCTCGGGTGTTAAGCGGCAGATTTCCTTCCTGTCCTGCTGCCCCTCAACGCCTCTTCCAGCTGGGGAATGTGAGGAGGGTCCCATGCCAGGACCTGGCTGGCTCAGTCTGCTTTCTACATGGGCTGTGGCTTTGGGGCTGGAGCTGGAGCAGGCTCTGGCCAGTGTGGTAAGACTCTGTAGCCCAAATGGCATGCCCAGTGGCTAAGCACAGCCACATACCCAGGTCTGGGCAGCCTGTTGGCAATAGGGACGTGGGGAGTGCCAGGTAGGGGTGCCGTAAGAGCACACAGCAGATGTGGGATCTTTTGGTGAAGCATCTGCCCTTACTGCCCATCCAGCCTCTACTCTCTCTTAGTGAGTTTTTCTTAGGGGTCACCTCTGTCACACTCTCAGTAGATGGGGCTCCAGTGAGGTCACCTCTCATAGCACCCACAGTCCAGGCGTGGGACCAAAGCCCACAGGCTGACTCAGAGAATTCCGCCCCCGCCCCCCCGCCAAAGTTCTTGCTTCTGAGGTGGGCAGAAGTTCAACCCAGGATGAGAGGACAGCATTAGGGGACTCTAGTAGGGACTGTTTTCTGTGAGTTTGTAAAGCACATGAGCTCTGGAGTGCTAGGGCCTGCTTGAGAGTGAAGCCAGTGCAGAGCCACCAGAGGATGGGATAGTGGGGAGATGCACAGGCCTGGGCCGGGGACCAGCCCCTGACCGCTGATGCCTGTGGTCTGCCCAAGGGGTTTTGGCTAACTGAAGCCCCATGTGTCCTTGGATCCAGTCTGCACTGGGTTTCCACCCCTGTCCAGAGGAGCTCAGTGAGACTCGGGGCTCACGCTCGGATATCCTGATGGAGCACGGCTGTTGGAATCCACAAGAGAGCTTCCAGGTGAGGTTGGGTGGCAGAAGGGTGGCCTTAGAGTATGCGGGGTGGGGTATTGAGGGTGCAGAGGGTAAAGTGCACCAGGGGCTGGAGGCAAGAAATAAGGGGAGTTGCTGGTGGCACCAGGAACCCTAAGGAGGGTGTTGGGGAGGTCCACCAGGTTTTCCCCTTCCTGCTGGCACTCAGGTCTACAGCTGGAGGCGGCAGAAGAAAGGGCTGCAGGAGAGGGGGCAGACTGGGGAATGAGGCTGGGAATATGGCCCTGGTGCTCTCCTGAATAAAGCAGCTTGCTTATGGTCTGACAGCTCCTCATTCTGAACACCCAGGTTCAACCCCTCCCCAGGAGGCAGTGGGTCCAGTGGGCTGAGCTGCCCTCAGAGTCAGCACAGCAGGAGGAAGAGACAGGCCTGGTCCGCATGGCTCTTCCCAGCTGGGAGCGGGGCTTTCCTGGACCCCTGCCGTAAGAGACACCATGTCTGTGCTGTTTCTCCTTCTTTTGAGGAAATGCTCCTCTACCCACTGCTGCTGCCATAGGAGCCGCTTGTTTATAGACCACCTACCCTGTACCAGGCCTGGTTCTCGGCTGCAGCAGTGAACAACCCAGACGAAGGCTCTGCCCTTAGGGACTGACATTCAAGTGGTGGTGGGGGGAGACAGCACAAGCACACAGGACACATGTGGGAGCCAGATGGTGGGACGTATGTGTCATGAAGAAACAAAAGGCCGGGTCGCTAGACAGTGAGCACCAGTTGCGGGACAAGAGGCCAGGAAAGGTCTCATTGAGACGGGATCATCTGAGTGGAAGCCAAGGGAAAGCTATCCGAGGGAAGAGACTTACAGGCAGAAGGAAAGCCAAGTGCAAGGCCTGGAAGAGGGACAGTGCTCTCCTATGTCCTTTGAGTCACCACCCACCAGCCACCTGCTGGTTCGATCATAGTACTCACCCCCAGTCACAGAGGGCTGCAGTGTGTGGGTAGAGACAGGGAGAGAGGGAGGAGAGGGCACGCTACTGTCCCTGTCATTAGCTCCAGGTGTCCTTAAGGCTGCCGCCCCCTGCAATTCTTAATTAGAGTTGGCTTTTGTACTGTTTATATTTTTATTTTCTGTTTATTGAGATGTTTTGACATCTTAAAAAAAAAAAAAACTTTCTAGCTGGGGGACTGCCCCTGCAGGCTAGCCAGTTCTTGACAAAGGGCTCAGCCTGGAGCAGGCCTTGGCTAGGCAAACTGACCAGTCTGCCCGGCCCTACACCCCAAGAGGTAATGTTCTCTGCCCTAACCATGCCAGGGGCCTGGCAGTTAGGGACCGCTCTGTAGTTTCGAGCCCGCCTAGCCCATTGTAAACTTTTCTCCTTCCCCGAGGAAACCCACTAAAGGCTCTGGCCTGACTTTCCTCCTGCCCCTACCTTCTGCCTCCTGACTGCCCTTGTGGCTTTCCCATGTGACCCTGCCTCCTGTCTCTAGAACCTGTGAGAATAACAACCTTTGTTTTCCCGAGTCTCTCCGGTGTCTCCCTGGTGGCTGCGCCTACCTGACGTACCATCACACAGAAGCCATTCCCTGCGTGTCAAACTCTTCCTTATCCTTTAAGAGCCAGTGTGAATGTCAGCTTCTCCAAGAAGCCTACCCCAGCAGCATCTGGGAGGGCTCCCTCTCTTCTCTGGGTCCTGCAACCCACAGCCAAGCAGTCCGACTTCAAGCCTTTGGGGCAGAGGAGCTCAATGTTTGGTGCTGCCTGGGGCCTGGAGCAACATGGGGGAAGGGCTGTGCAGGTCCAAGGCAGAGCAGGCAGCTCACAGAGCTGACTGACACCCTCTTTGGAGAAGAGTACATCATGCCTCAATACTTCCATTTCCAGGAATCAGCCCTTTGGAAGTGATCCTTAAAAATAAAAATGAAAAATATTTTTCTGCCTAGAAGTATTTATCACACGGTAATCGGCTTTAAACTTACTATTGATCCTCACAGTTCTACATGCATACAAGTACAATGCAAAGACATGGGAAATGTGCAAGAATTACACCAAGGCCACCAGTCGCTCTACTTCTGGTCCAGTTCTTCTAGTTGACTCTTTAAGTATTAATTTTATAACTCTAAAGAGCATGCTTATATTGCTACTTCTTGGTTGTTTCATTTCAAGCTTCATTTATTGTGTTTTGATAATGCAAGATAAACATTCAGTTCCCTTCCTCTCTGAACCCAGCCCCACATAAACCGCTTTTTATCTTTTATCTTCTCACTCTAGGCAGTTTTATTGCCGTTTTGGTTAGATTGCTATGCAAGACATATCATTACATCTATGTAAATGCTATCCACAGCTGAACCATGTAGTACAGCAATTGCTTTTCCTTTTATAGAACAGCTTTTGTTTGCTCTGGAGGTAACGACTATCACCTATTTCTCTATGTACCCACCACTAATGTTATTCTCAAACTTCCCTGAGGAAGTGAATCTCCTTTTGATTGTGTAAAAATGTATCAGATGGTTTTGCAGCTTAAACTTCTTGAGGAACCCTCTCCCAGAGCCTCCTGGCCCACTCCAGCCTGGACAGGTGGCCCTATGCCTGGCGTGTGGTTTTCGTCCAGGGACTCCCCTTCACCATTGTCCCAGGGCTCTCCTTCACCTTGCTCCTGGGCTGGAGCCTCTCTTTCTTGGATCCTATGTCTCCCTGTTTCCTGATTTTCCTCCATCTGGTATAAGCACATTCTATAATAGCTTCCAGGAATCAGAAACACGGGAGGTAATTACTATGAGACCTTGCATGTCTGAAAATGTCTTTGATCTACTCTTACACATGAGTGGTGGCTTTTCTGATGCAGATATCTAACTTGGGGGTGTACTTCCTCCACCACCACCTCCCCCACTATTCTGAAGGTGTCTGCTTCCTTCCAGAGTTGTTATCGAGTCAACGGAGGCATTGTAATTAATTTTTTTTAATGGAATCAAACATCCATTCCTAATAAGAACTATCTCAGTAAACTATGAATAGAGGGGCATTTTCTCAAGCCCACAAGGGTGTAATGAAAAACCTCCAGCTAATATCGCACTCACAGTGAAAGACCAAACAACTTCCCCTAAGATCAGGAACATGACAAGGATGTCCGGTCTCACTTCCCTTTGAGATTGTACTAGAGCTTCTAGCACGAAGAAATAAAAGTCATCAGGAAAGAAGAAGACCAACTGACTTTATTCAAAGATGACATGGTCCCCCATGAAGAAGACTGATGAAATCTATAAAACAGCTACTAGAACTTTTGAGTTGAGCAAGGTTGCAGAACTCAAAGTCCACATACAAACATCAATTATATTTATACATGCTAGGATTGAAAAATCAGATATTGAAATTAAGAATAAGTAGCATTTAAAATAGCATGCAAATATGACATCTGAAAAAAGATATAAAAATAAAAACCCATATATCGACATTACAAAACTTTCCTGAGAAATTAAAGAACACCTAAACAAAGCAAATGGAAAGCTCTGCTTTGTTCATGGGGTGGAAGACTCTGTGTCGTTAATATGTCCGTTCTCCTAAGGTTGGTCTCGCGAGTCAGGGCACTTTCAGTCATAAGTTTACAAGACTTTTTTATGGAAATTGACAAGCAGACTCTAAAATCCATAGAGAATCGCAAAAGACCTACAATAGTCAAAACAACTTTGGAAAAGAAGGAAGATGAAGGGCTAACCCTCTCTGATTTCAGGATTTATTTAGAGTTACAATAATCAAAACAGTATAGCATTGGCTAAAGATGCCATCTGTTGGACTATTTGAAAAAATTTTGCTATTCTATTTAATTTATCTATATATATATCTTTGTATAGTAAGGATTATGATATGCATAATTAGCTTTCACAGTCTACTCAGAATCAATATTTTAACTCGAATAAAAATATAGAAAGCTTTAACATGCCCTCTCCCTTTCCTTTGTAGTTGTCTTATGTATTACAGCTACATATATTAGAAACTCCATCAGACACTGCTATAGTTTTTATTTTAACATCAAATATGTTTTAGGAAACATAAGAGGAGAATAGCCTCTCTCTATGGATATAAAATAAATATAATATTTTCTCAGATATTTACAATATTTGTTGCTTTTCCTTTATTCCTGATTTTCCAAGTTTCCTTTTCCTATTGTTTTCCTACTCTCTGAAGAAATTCTTCTAGCAATATTTTTTTTATTGCTAGCAACAAATTATCTTAGTTTTTCTTCCTCTAAGAATGTCTTTATTTCAATTCATTCCTAAAGAATATTTTTGCTTGATATGAAATTCTGTGTTGACAGTTTATAAAAATATTCTTCCAGGGTCTTTTGGGTTCCATGGTTTCTGATGTAAAATCTGCAGGCATTTGAATTGCTATTTCCCTACATATAGCTATATCTTTTTTTTGTGGCTTCCTTTAAGACATATTTCTTTATCTTTAGTTTTCAACAGTTTGATTATGATGTGTCTGGGCATCGATTTCTTTAAGTTTATCACATTGGGATTTGTTTAACTTCTTTAACTTGTCCACTTGGGTATTTTTTGTTTATTTTTTTGTAAGGGCTTGTTTTGTTTTATTTATATTTTGGTGTTTTTTTATTTTGTTTTGGGTTGGGTTTTTTTTTCCTAATTTAGGGAGTTTTCAGCCATTATTTTTTAAAATAAATTTAATATTTCTTTTCCCTTTTTGGACTCTGATGAGAAAGTTACCTGATGATATTAGGACTTTTGATCCTAATGGCCACAAGCTCCAGAGGCTCTTTTCATTCTTTTCCTTCCATTTTATCTCTCTGTTGTTCATTTGAGGCAAATTCTATTCATCTATTTCTAGGTTCAGGACTCCTTTTCTAGTCAGAAAATTTCATTATTTGAGCTATTGTATTTTCCAAATTTAAAATTTCCACTTAGTATTTTTTAGTATCTTCTATTTATTCATTGAGACTTTCTGTCTTACCATCCATTTCAAAAGTTGTTTGCCCTTATTTCTTGGAGCATGGAATGTAATAGTTGCTTTAAAGTCTTCTGAGAACAGCCATCTGTGTCACCTCTGAGTTGGCATCTGGTAATCATCGTTTCCCTTGTGGGTCGATGTCACTATTTTTCAATTAATAGTACTTTGTATGCCAAGCAATTTTGTTTCATCTCCTGGACATTTTGAATATTACATTATGGGATTCTTAAGTCTTATTTAAATTCTGTAGAGAATATTTTTGGGGTTTTTTTTGTTTTTGCTATTTGTTTGTTTGGGGTTTTTTGGTTTTTTTGTTTTGTTTTGTTTTGTTTTGTTTTTGTCCATAGATTTTTAGCAGGCAACCTGCTTTCTGAGAGTTGTGGTTCTAATCTCAGTTCAGTTGTCAAAGCCTTTGCAGTGTATTTACATCTGTCCTGTTTACGTATCACCCAGTGGCTAATTTGGGACCTGAATGATGATCTACCTTCATCATTGAAGAGTTGAGATCTCAAAGCCATAGATTTGTGGCTTAGGGTCAGATCTATACATGCACATGCAATAGCTCAGAGGTGCATGCAGGAATTCATATATTATACAATTTCATGGAATCAGATGGATTTTTTGAGCTCCTATTTCTAAACAATCTTCCCAAAACTTTCCTGCTTCCAGTCCCACCTGACCCCATCCCGCACACCCAAACATATTACCTGGGTTTCTAACTAGAATATTGGGACTTGAGTTTCCCTGTTTTGTCACACTCTTCCTGCAGCTGTGTCTGCCTCTGGGACCACGCAATGAGAGAATAGAGAGCACAAAAGCCAGGGGTGTTCCCCCTACACTCTTGGGATCACAATTCCTTTGTTCAAAAAGGTTTTCCTACCTCAAAGTTTTAGGTATATGAGATCAGTTTTCCTTCCCAATCCACATGCCTTTTTGTTTTTTAAATAGGATTTATTTTTTAGAGTAGATTTAGGATCACAGCAAAATTGAGGGGAAAGTACAGAGAGTTTCCATTTACTCTCCCACACAAATGCACAGCCTCTCCATTAACAGCTCACACCAGAGTGGTACATTTGTTACAATCAATGAACCTACATTTGCATTTTATTATTACCCAAAGTCCATAGTTTGCATGAGAATTCATTCTTGGTGTTGAATACATATGTAATAACATATGTATTTATCATTCTAGTATCATACAGAATATGATATGCCCTATGCTCCACCTATTCATCTTTCCTCATCCCCACCCACCAAACTCCTGACAACCACAGGTCTTTATACCGTCTCCATAGTTTTTACCTTGTCCAGAGTGTCACATTGTTGGAATCATATGGTATTTAGTCTGTTCAGATTGGTATTTTTCACTTAGTAATATGCACTTAAGGTTTTTCCATGGTTTTTCATGGCTTGATAGCTCATTTCTTTTTAGCACCGAATAATATTCCATTGTCTGGATGTACCACAGTAGTTATCCATTCACTACTGAAGGACGTCTTGGCTGCTTTCAAGTTTGTAAATTATGAATGAGCAGAGATAAATATCCATATGGAAGTTTTTGCGTGAACATAAGTTTTCAACTCCCTTGGGTAAATTCCAACGGGCACAATTACTGGATTGTATGGTAAGACTATGTTTAGTTTTATAAGCAATTGTCAAGCTGCCTTCCAAAGGGGCTGCACCATTTTGCATTCCCCTGAGCAATGAGTGATAGTTCCTATTGCTCCACATCCTCCCAGCATGTGGTGTTGTCAGTGTTTTGGATTTTGGCCATTCCAGTAGGTGTGTAGTGATACCTTATTGTTGTTTTAATTTGCAATTTCCTGATGACACATGATGTGCATCATCGTCTCATATGCTTATTTGCCATCTGTATATCTTCTTTGGTGAGGTGTCTGCTAAGGTCTTCTGACCACTTTTAAAATTGGGTTGTTCATTTTCTTACTGTTGAATTTTAAGAGATTTTTTTTCTTTTGTTGTATTTTGGATAACAGGTTTGTTTTTTTTTATCAGATGTATCTTTTGCAAATATTTTCTCCCAGTCTGTGTCTTGTCTTCTCATTCTTTTGACAGTGTCTTTCACAGGGCAAACATTTGCATTTTAAAGAAGTCCAGTTTATCAATTACAGTAGACTCTCAGTTAACCGAGCTCACGGGGATTGATATATGCCAAATAAATGTAAGCAGACTCTCCATTAACCGAAACTCAAGCAGCCAGCACTCTCAAGAAACTGGCTTGAGATTTTGCTGGTTGCTTGAGTTCCAGTTAACAGGAAGTCTACGGTATTTCGTTCTTGTATCATGTCTCCAGTGTTATATCTAAAAAGTTGTTGCCATATCCAAAGTCATCTAGATTTTCTCTTATGTTATTTCCTAGTTTTATAGTTTTGTGTTTTGTATTTAGGCCTATGACTTATTTTGAGGTAATTGTTGTGAAAGGTATAAGGTTAAATTTGTTTTGCCTTGGGAGTTCCCTGATGGTGTAGTGGCTTAAGGCTTCGGCATTGGCGCTGTCAGTGCTGCAGCCTGGGTTCGATTCCCAGTCAGGGAGCTACCCACATACCAAAACGCAAAAAAAAAAAAAAAGGGTAAATTTGTTTTGCCTTGAGTTTTGTTGAAAGACTATTTTTTTTCATTGTACCGTCTTTGCTCCTTTGTCAAAGATCAGTTAATTATATTTGTGTGGGTCTCTTTCAGGCCTCTCTATTTTGTTCCAGTGATATATTTATCTATCCATTCATCAATACTACACAGTCTTGATTACTGTAGCTTTATGTAAGTCTTGAAATTGGGTACTGTCAGTACTCCAACTTTGTACTTCTCTTCCAATATTGTGTTGGTTATACTGAGTCGTTTTTTGCTTCTCCATATAAACTTTAGAATCAGTTTATTGATAGCTATAAAATAACTTCCTGGGATTTTGATTGCAATTGCATTAAATTTGTAGTTCAAGTTGGAAAGAATTGACATCATAAAAATATTGTTTTCACATCTTTGAACATAGACTGTCTCTCTATTTATTTAGTTCTTTTATTTCTTTCATCAGAGGTTTGTAGTTTTTCTCATATAAATGTTGTGCATATTTTGTTAGAGTATACCAAATACTTCATTTTGCAGAGGTGTTAACGTAATGGTATTAAAACCATTTTTATGATTGTTTTGAATTAAAGCAATTTCAAATTCCATTTGTTCATTAATGATATATAGGAAAGTGATTAAATTTTGTGTATTCACATTGTATCTTGCAAACTTATTATAATTGCTTACTAGTTCCAGGAGTGATTTTGTCATTTCTTTTGGATTTTCTACACACACAATTATGTCACCTGAGAACACAGATATTTTTCTTTCTTTCTTCCCAATCTTTGTACATTTTATTTTTTTTCTTGTCTTATTGCTTTAGCTAAGACTTCTAGTATGCTGTTAAAAAGCAGTGATAAGAGAGTATATCCTTGCCTTCTTCCTAATCTTAATGGGAAAGATTTGAGTTTCTCACTATTAAGTGTGATGTTAGCTGTAAGATTTTTGTATATGTTCTTTAGCAAGTTGAGAAAGTTCTCCTTAGTCCTAATTTTCCAAAAAGCTTTGTCATGAATGGGTGTTGGATTTTACCATATTATTTTTCCGCATTGATATGATCATGTGGTTTTTCTCCTTTGGCTTATTGATGTGATGGATTACACAGATTGGTTTTCAAATGTTGAACTAGTTTTTCATCCCTAGGGTAAATCCCACTTGATTGTGTCATATAATTCTTTTTACACATGGTTGGATTCTATTTGCTAATATTTTTTGAGGATTTTTGTAACTATGTTCATGAGAGATATTGGTATGTAGTTTTTATTTCTTATGTTTTTATCTGGTTTTGGTATTAAGGTGATGCAGGCCTCATAGAATGAGTTTGAAAGTAGTCTCTCTGCTTCTATTGTCTGGAAAGTTTTGAAGAGAATTGTTATAATTTCTTCCTTAAAAGTTGGGTAAAATTCATCAGTGAACTCATCTGGGCATGGTACTTTCTATTTTAGTAGATCATTAATTTTTAATTAAATTTCTTAATAGATATAGGACTATTCACATTGTGTATTTCTTCATGTGTTAAATTTTGGCAGATTTATTTCAAGAAATTGGTCCCCTTCAACTAGGTTTTTCTATTTGTGGGCATTGAGTAGTGCATAGTGCTCTTTTATTATCATTTTAATGTCCTGGTAACTTGTAGTGATATGATGTTCCCTTTTCATTTCTTATATACTATTTCATAGTAATTTCTGCCTCTTCTCTCTTTTTATCTTAGTTAGCCTAGTCAGAGATTTATCATTCTTATTAATCTTTACAAAGAACCAGCTTTTTGTTTCATTGATTTTCCTACAGATATCTTGTTTGCAATTTCATTGATTACTGCCCTAATTATTTTTAATTTATTGGGGTGACATTGATTAGTAAAAATTACATAAGTCCCAGGTATACAATTCTACATTACATCTTCTATGAGTTGCATTATGTGTTCATCACCCAGAGACAGTTCTCTTTCCATCACCATATTTTTACGTTCCTGTCCCTTCTCCACCACCCCGCCCTCCTTACCCTCAGGTAACTACTAAATTATTGACGTGTCCATGAGTTTTATTTTTTTGTTACTTTCTATTTTATGTTAACAATCAACTAAATTTCTCCATCTCTTTCCCTTATTTTACCTACTCTCCCATCCCTCCTCCCATCTTAAAGAAGTCCTTGTAACATTCTTTGTAGTTGCTGGTTTGATAGTGATGTATTTCTTTAGCCTTTTCAATCTGAGAAGTTCTTTATCTGTCCTTCAATTTTGAATGCTAGCCTTACTGAATACTTTATTTTTGGTTGCAGATCCTTGGTTTCAATCACGTTTAATATTTTCTGCCAATCTCCTCTGGCCTATAAAATTTCTGGTGGGAAATCAGCCGAGAGTCAAACGGGTGTCCCTTTATAAGTTACTACTTGCATTTCTCTTGGTTTGTTTGTTTTAGAATTTTCTCTTTTTCTTTAACTTTTGCCATTTTAATTATGATGTGTTTTAGTGTGTTCTTGTCTGGGATCATCTTGTTTGGAATTCTCTATGCATTCTGGACTTCTATGTCTATTTCCTTCACCAGGTTAGGAAAATCTTCAGTCATTATTTCTTCAAATAATTTCTTGATCCCTTGATTTTCCTTTGTCCCTTCTGACACACCTATTATTCTGATATTTTTACATCTGATATAGTCCCAGAGGAATCTCAATCCATCCTCATTATTTTGAAAATTATTTTCTAACTGTTCTGGCTGGGTGTTTTTTGCTGGCCTTTCCTGTAAATCACTGCTTTGTGCTTCTATTTTATCTAGTTTAGTGACTTTTATTCTGTTCTTCATTTCAATTAATGTACTCATTATCTCTCTCTTGTAATGGTTTATAAATCTTTTTTCTTTTCTTTTCTTTTTTTTTTTTTTTGGTTGGTTCCCTGAATGAGGGTTGAACCCAGGCCATGGCAGTGGGGCACTGAAGCCTAACCACTACACCACCAGGGAACCCCCTGTAAATCTTCTTTAATGCTTGTTATCTCTCTGTTGAAATTACTATTCGGTTGCTTAAGCATTTTTATAATCCTTGCTTTGAGCTCTCTTTCTGATGGGTCATCTCTCCCCATCTCTTTATTTTGAGCTGCCTTTCTCTGGTTTCTCATTTTTGCAGCCTCTCTGGATCCTTGCTGCTGCAGTATTTTTTTTTTTTTTTTAATGTGGGTAGTTCCCTGGCAGGGAATTGAACCCAGGCTGCAGCATTGACAGCGCCAAAGCCTAGCCACTACACCACCAGGGAAATCCCTGCTGCAGTTTTTTGGTGTTCACTGCTGATACTGGGTGGGCAGAAGTCCGGGGATGGGGTGTTTGGCACTTTGTTTTCTGCCCGTGACTCTGGGGACCATGCGGGGAGTTTGGGCATGATTGCACATTTCTGTTCTCAGTTTGCCCCATGCATGGATTCTGCCATATGCCTTGGGGTCAGTCCTGCATGTTGGTCTTTCAGATCATGCTGGTCGTGGAGCAAGAAACGCATGCAGAGCCCTCTTTCTCCTTCTTCCACCTGTAGCATTCACTCTGCAGCTGCTCACTGTCCAGTTGCTCCTGCTCCTCTGGAAACTGGAATGAAGTCCGGCCACTGCGTTTTGCAGACTGGTCTGCACCTCCTGGGGCCAAAGTGAAGTGGTTGCAGTATCTCATGCCCCACCTCTGGGCCTCCTTTCCTCTATCTCATGGGCTCAGTGAGGTCTGGAGGGCTTGCTCGCCACCTTCTTCCTCCTTCTTCCTGTGGTGAGGAGCCGCAGCACGAACGCTATGGCTGGAAGGAGAAGGAGAGAGAGAGCTGTGTACACATTTCTTGGCCCACAGCCAGCATGATCTGGAAGACCAGCATACAGGACTAACCCCAAGGCACAGGGTAGAATCCATGCATGGGACAAACAGAAAAGTAGAGTTCCAAGCAGGGACCCACCCATAGCCACATCCCCACTCTTTCTCTTTTATTTCTCCTTTGTTTAACCCTCTGCCTGCCTGCAGGTACCTTAATTTAATGAGTGAGTTTCTTAGCTGTGATTGTGTGATGTATAGAAGGTCCTTGGTTGCGGTATCGGTGTTTTATTAGTTGTAATCTCCAGAAGAGTTTTTTGGAGATCCCTCTTATGTCACCATTTTGTTGCCATCTCATTGCCCTAATTTTTTATTATTTTTTTTATGCTTACTTTGGATATAATTTGCTATTTTTTTCTAGTTTCCTAAAGTGGAAGCTTACACTTTTAATTTTAGATCTCTGTTCGTTTCTAAAGTGCAGTCAATGCTATAATTTTCCCTCTAACCACTTGCTTTCACTGAGTCCCACAAATTTTGGCAAGTTATTTTCATTTTCATTTAGTTCAACACAAATTTAAATTTCTCTTGAGATTTCTTTATTGATCCATGTGGCATTTAGAAATGTGTTATTTAATCTTTAAATATTTTAGGGTTTTCCACCTACTTTACAGATTTAATTTTTAATTTAAGTCCACTGTTATCTGAGAGCAGACATGGTAAAACTTTTATTCTTTTCAATTAGTTAAGGTGTGTTTTATGGCCCAGAATGTAGTCTAACTTGGTGAATATTCCATTGAACTTGAGAAGAATGTTTATTTTGCTGTTCTTACATGAAATAGTCTATAGATATCAATTCTATCCAGTTGTTTGATGGTTCTGTTCAGTTGAACTAAGTCCTTAATGATTTTCCTGCCTGCTGAATCTGTCCATTTCTGTTAGGTGGTATTGAAGTCTCCAAATATAATAGTGGATTAATGTATTTCTTACAGTTCTGTCAGTTCTTCCCCTAGATATTTTGCTGTTCTGTTGTTAGGCACATACACATTAATGACTGTTATAACCTCTTAGAGAATAGACTCCTTTACTATTATGTAATGCCCTTTTTATCCCTGATAATTTTTCTTGCTCTGAAATCTTTTCTGTCTGAAATTAATATAGCTACTCTGGCTTTATTTTTATTAGAATTAGAATGATATATTTTTCTCTACCCCTTTTCTTTCTATCTACATGTGTCTTTATATTTAAAGTGGGTTTTTTATAGATAACATATAACTGAATCTTTTTTTTTTTTTCACATTTGGGGAAATGGCAGGGGTCAGCATACCTAGAGTGCAATGGATAGGCCTCGCCCTGGGAAAACCACCTTCATGGTAATCATATCTTCCCTGCCAGGTAAATGTATGTCTTATTTTTTTTATATACTATGACCATCTCTGTCCTTTAATTGGTGTATTTATACTGCTAACACTTCAAGTGATTATGGAGTTGGATTAACATGTACTGTATTTATTATTATTTACTATTCTCTGGTCTTGTTCTTTTTTTCTATTTTGTTACACCATTCTTTTCTACCATTTGTGGTTTTCATTCAGCATTTTATATGATTCCATTTTCTCTCCATTCTTAGCATTATCAATTATACTTCTGGTTTTCTTTCTTCCTTTTTTACCTTTTTTTTAGTGGTTATACTAGAATTTGCATTATACATTTACAACTAATCCAGTTTCCCTTTCAAATAACACTGTATGGGTAATGCAAGTATCTTATAAAAATAAAATATTCTAATTCCTTTCTCCCATTCCTTGTACCATTGCTGTCATTCATTTCACTTATTTAAAAAGCTGTAATCATTGAATACATTGTTGCTATTGCTATTTTTATTATCTGTTAGATCAATTAAGAATAAGGAAAACAAAAGTTTTTATTTTACCTTCACTATTTTTTCTGTAAAGCTCTTTCTTTCTTCATGTTGGTCCTAATTTCTGACCTATATCATTTTCCTTCTCTCGGAAGGAAACAGTTCTTGAAAGACAGGTCTTCTGGCAACAAATGCTCTCAATTTTTCCTTGTTTAAAAAGGTGTCTATTTCTTCACTTTTGAAGAGTAATTTTGCAGAATATAGAATTCTCTGCTGGTAGATTTTTTTTCTCTAAGCATTTTAAATATTTCACTTTACTCTTCTTGCTTGCATTGCTTCTGAGGAGAAGTCAGACATAATTCTTACCTTTGCCTTTCTGTAGGTGAAATGTTTTTCTCCTTTGGTTTATTTCAAGGTTTTTATTTTTTCTTTTATTTTTCACTTACAGTTGACATTCAATATTATTTTTTTATTAGTTTCAGGTGTATAGCCTAATGGTTAGACATTTACGTAATTTACAAAGTGATAGTCCCAATTAGTCTAACACCTACCTGGCACTATATATAGTTATTACAATATTGTTGACCATATTCCATATGCTGTACTTTACATCTCTTTGACTATTCCATGCCTACCAATTTATACTTCATAATCCCTTCACCTTTTTCACCCACTTCCTGAACCTATCCTATCCAGAAATCATCAGTTTCTTCTCTGTATCTATGAGTCTGTTTCTGTTTTGTTTGTGTGTTTTGTTCTTTAGATTTCACATACAAGTGAAATCTTATGGTATTTTTCACCATTCTGAAATATGGCATTTCAGCAGAGTCTGACTGACCTGGGGGGGAAGAGAATACCTATCATCAGCCCCCATTGGTCTTCTACATGAGGGGAAAGAAATACCCAAACATAGCCTCCTGTATACATCCTCTTCCACCTAATGAGATGAAAAATGAGAAGCATTTATGAAATTCACAGTCAAGGGCCACAGGCTCACTAAAAGACTGGAACCTAATCTTAGGACTATAAAGAACTTTCCCTCCCCTCACACCTACCACCACATCACTGAAGACCTACTTACTAGAGTTACTTTTGCATAACACATTATGCTTTCTTTTTTTTTTAATTCATTTTTATTGATAGACTTTTTTGGGTGACATCTGTTAGCAAGAATTACATAGGTTTCAAGTATACAATTCCACAGCATTATGCTTTCAACAAAAAAGTTATATGGCACACAAAAAGGCAAACATAACACAGTTTGAAGAGAAAGCATCAGACCCAGACTCAGATTTGGCAGGGATGTTGGAATTATCAAACTGGAAATTTAAAACAAATATAATTAGAATGCTAAAGGCTCTAATGAGAAAAGTACACAACATGCAAGAACAGATGGGCAACATAAGCAGAGAGGTGGAAATTCTAAGAAAGAATTTTAAAAATGTTAGAGGTGAAAATCTCTGTAACATAGATGAAGACTACCTTTGATGACCTCTTTAGTATATTGGACTAAGCCAAGGAAAGAATCTCTAAGCCTGAGTATATGTCAATAGAAACTTCCAAAAGTGAAAAGCCATAAGAAAAAAGACAAAAAAAGGTCGCATAAAATCCAACAATTGGAGGACAACTACAAAAGGTATAACTTACATGTAATTATAATACCAGAAACTGAAGAAAAAGAGAAAAGAACAAAAGAAATATTTGAAGCAATATGATTGCTAATTTCCCCCAAATTAATGTCAGAACCAACCATAGATCCAGGAAGATTAGAAACATCAAGGCAGGATAAATGCCAAACAAAAAATGCTATACCTAGGCATATGATACCAAACTGTAGAAAATCAAAAAATTAAAAAAAAAAAAACAAACAACTTGATGCAAATTGGAAAATCTGGAAGAAATAGATGAATTCCTAGAAATACGCAATCTCCCAAGATTGCATAGAGAAGAAACAGAAACTCTGAACAGAACAACTACTACTAATGAAATTGAATCAGTAATTTAAAAAACTCCCAATAAACAAAAGACCTGCACCAGGTAGCTTCATAGGTAAATTTTACCAAATATTCAAAGAAGAATTAATACCTATCCTTCTCAAGCTATTCCAAAAAATGCAAGAAGATGAAAGTCTCCCAACCTCATTCTATGAGGACACCATTGTCTTGATTCCAAAGCCAGAAAAAGACATTACCAAAAAAGAAAAGTATAGGCCGATATCCTTAATAAATATAGATGCGAAAATCCTCAACAAAATATTAGCAAACCAAATTCAATAATACCTTGAAAACATCATACACCACGATCAAGTGTGATTTATTCCTGGGATGCAAGGTTAGTTTAATATCCACAAATCAATTAACATGCTATACCACCTAAACAAAATGAAGGATAAAAATCATATGATCACATCAATAAATGCAGAAAATGCATTTGACAAAATCTACCATCCATTTATGATAAAAACTCTCAGCAAAGTGGGAAGAGAGGGAACACACCTCAACATAATAAGGGCCATATATGACAAACCCACAGCTAACATCACACTCAACAGTGAAAAGCTAAAAGCATTTCCCTTAAGATCAGGAACAAGACAAGGCTGTCCACTTTCACCACTTTTATTCAATATAGTATTAGAAGTCCTAACCATACCAATCATACAAGAAAAGAAATAAAAGGCATCTAAATTTAAAAAGAGGGTTAGGGAGGGGAGAAAGGGGAGGGGGTGGGAGAGGAGGTGGGGAAGCTAAATATAAGGTGATGGAAAGAGAAGTCACATTAGGTGGTGAACTTATACATCAAGTTGACAAGGCACTGTAGAATTGTATGCCTGAGACCTATATAATCCTTGCTAACATGTCACCCCAATAAGTCTAACAATAAAAATGAATTAAAAAAAAAATTTAAAAAGAACTAAAACTGTCATTATTTTCAGATGACATGATACTCTATATAAGGAACCTAAAGATTCCACCAAAAAAGTATTGGAACTGATAAATAAATTCTGTAAAGTAGCAGGATACAAAATTTATATTCAAAAATTGGTTGCATTTTTATACACCAATAATAAATTATCAGAAGAGAAATTAAGAAAAATATCCCATTTACAATGGCATAAAAAATAAAATAAAATACCTAGAAATAAATTTAACTGAGAAGATAAAAATCTGTACTTGGAAAATTATCAGACACTGAAGGAAGAAATTGAAGAAGATACTAATAAATGGAAGCACATACCATGCCAGACTAGATGTCTCATTTATTTTTCAGAGTCCTCAATTAGCTGGTCCACACATTCTGTCTAAGAGTTTTCATTGCATTTAGTGGGAGAAATAAGGTAGTGTGATCATTCCATCTTTAACAGAACCTATGTCCCCAATGTGTTTTTTGGAATAAAATGCAATTAATATATGGTTGTAGAAAACACCAAGAGAACTTTTAACAAACCTGACCCGTTATTTCTGAGTGGTAGGAATTGAGGATGTTTCTTTTTGGTCATTTTCAGCAGCACCCACCACAAGTTAAAAGAGACAAAGAATGGATTCTCTTCTAGAACTCAAGGAGGAGCGTGGCCCTGCTGATACCTTGATCTTGTACTTCCAGCCCCCAGAACTGAGAGGGAATGAATTTCTGCTGTTGTAAACCACCAAGTTTGCAGCAATCCGTTATAGCAGCCTGGGGAAACTAACCCAGCTTCAGACAGGCCAGACTATCGGCACGTCATCCTGGCCGAGCAGGCTTCGTCCAGAATCCAGGCCCCCAAGCAGACCAATGAAAACTCAGCTGTAATATAATGTGGGAAGAGGAGGGGTGTGCAGGCAGGAACCTCCCCAGAGACAAGACTTATAGCCAGGGAAGGCCCAGTCCTCCAAGACGGACTTCTCGGGAAACCTGACCCACTATGGAACTATCTCTGTGATGAATGTGACTCAATGTTACATACTTTGGTAAAAGTGTGCAGCAGTCAGGATAGGAGAGACTGTGCTGCAATAACAAAGAACCCTAAGCTCTTAATGAATTCTAACAACAAAGGTTTGTTTCCTCCTCATGTACATGTTTGTAGTGGGTTATACAGAGGTTTGCTCCATATTCTCTGTCTCCATGACCCAGGCTGAAGAAGCAGCCACCATTTGAAACATTCACAGTCACCATGGCCGAGGGAAAAAGGACTTTGGCAGATCCCGCATAAGCAATTAAATGTTCCAACTCATTTTCTGATCATTAGTCATTCAGACTCACCCAAACAAGGAGGCCAGAAAGTGTGATCCTATCAGGTACCCAGAAGGTGGAGAGCTCAAAATATTGAGTAAAGTGCATTAACAACTAGCACCTTTTCTGTGAATCCAGAGGCCCTGTGTCCTGTGGAGTTTTCAGTGATCATTGCCCTTCACAGTGCCTGGCTGGGACTGTGTTCAGTTACTGTAGAATAAAAGGAAGAAAGGGAGGGAGGGAGGGAAGGGGAGAGGGATGAAGGATGCTTCCCGGCATATAGAAAGTGCTCAAGACTGTTTTTCCAAAACAGCACTGAACCTGGGACGTGATAGGAGCATGATAAACATGCATTGGGTGCAATTAAATTGGTTTTCATTTTGTCCCTCCTAGTTTTGTTTTGTAGCCTTTTGCCAAATCCAAGCCCACAGCAAGGCACAGCCCCGAGACAGGTGGGCCCGCAAGCCTGAGGTCAGGAGCGAGATGGATAATGGTGGAGCTGGCCTGAGTAGTCAGAACACAGGCTGGGTGTTGGAGCAAATCTCAGAGCTAGGTTCAGTGCCAGTGCTGCTCTTCCCTCCCATCCTTGGGGCCGTATCCCAACGACCCAGGGCCTGTGTGTCCTGCACATCGCACCATGTGTATCCATTTGCTGTGCTCTGGCATGCTCCATCTGGGCTGGTATTGGCACTCTGCCTCTAATCAGTCCATCTAGATGACAACGCAGACCTGTGACCTTCTTTCATTTCAGTCTTAACTTTAAATTAGTTGTGACTCATTGTGTGCAAGTGTCAGAATGGTTTCTGAAAAAGAGTGGAATATTTCAGGTATGGCTGGATCCGGCAGTCTAAACCCATGCTCTGCTTCTCAGCTTGACTTTCCTCTAAGTTCGCCTCCTTCTCAGTCTGGCTCTTCCCCACTGTGCCTTCCTGAACTGTGAGCCTAGGCCAGTGCCAGGAGTACCTCAGGGGTTCAATAAAACTTTTGGAACGAATGAATGATGGGCTTAGCAGTCCAGGTTTAGATCCTAACAACTTAGCAATTCCAAGAAAAAGAGTAATTTTCCAAACCAAAGTCCTTAGGGCTGACTCTAATTAGTCTGGCCTGGGTTTGGTCATATATTTGTCAGAGTTGGCTAGACTTTGCCATAGTAACACATAAATCTTGTAATCTCTTACTACTTACTCACATCACAGTCCAGTGTGTTTAGAGGATGAGGGTTTTTGCCTCAAGTAGTGACTAAGGTGTCTGGGCTCCTCCCAGTTTGAGTCTACCATCTTCAATGCAAGGCTTCAAGGTTATCATGGGAGCACAAGAGAGAGAGTGTCTCAAGTGGGAGGACACATTCAGGTGCAGGTTTGAAAGTGACATCCATCCCTCTGCCCATATTCCATTGGCTAGAGCTGGCACAGGAGGATGAAATGGTTTGTAAACCCATAAGATGGTAGCTTGCTGAGGTCGTCTGACTCCCCGAGCCCATCACAGAGGCCGGGAGGCCTCACTGCTCTAACTGGCCAGGCCTGGGTTCCATGCTCACCCCTGAAGTTAGGCTGGGTCAGCCCATCAAATTCCCTGAGCTGGCTGTGGAGGAGGGCTGCGAGATGTCAGGTTGCCATGACCAGAAGCTGGGACAGGCACTGCACCTCTAATCCCAGGAGTTGCTTCTGGACCCTCCTCAGCTCCCCACCCCACCCCAGCCCCACACAGAGCCAGCAGCAGTACGTAGGAAAGGGGAAAGTAAAAAAGTCGAAACAAAATAGTATCTATGATAAGTATAAAAAGTAAAATATAATTATTGCAATGCCATCATCTCAAGGTGACCACCGTTACCCTCTTGGTGAACCCCTTTCAAGTGCATTTCCAAGCATATACAAACTAACGTTCTTGTCTAAGCACAATTTGCAAGAGTCACACAACATACTCAGAGGCAATCAAATCCAGGTAATCAAACCAAACGGCATGTTAAACACCAGTCAGATGATCCAGCCAGGCTCCCTCAGCCAAACCCAATTGTTCAGACCCATTCATGGATTTGGCCCTGCTGGAGCGCCTACTGTATGCCAGACATCGGTATTTGTTGACTTAATTGTGTTGATTTGATTATGTAAATTGAGTCTGACATCTGATTTTATATGTAAGTGTACATATTTTTTCTAAATACTATCCAATTTTTATTTTAAACTTATTTTATAAGGATTTTTCTGTGTTGTTAAAATGTTTACAAGCATAATTTTAATGACCACATAAAGGTTTATTGTACAGCTACATTATAATTATTTCCAAAACCGAGCATTTTAAATGCTTCTAATTTGTGGTTTTTAAATAATAACCGCTACTATCTACATATGTGTTTGTAAAATAATTTCTTAATACAAAAGTAACTCATTTTCATCATAGAATATGCAGATAAGAAAAAAATTAAATGTGCCTGTAATTCTACCTCCTAGAGATAATCATATGGATATACTTAAATATACACATTCATCTATAAACAAAAGTGAGATCGTTTAAAAATGTTTACTGTGTGATTTTTCTGATGTGTCCTCATGCTTGAGACTCATAACAGGGGAATTAACAGGACAATGGGGATGACCATGTGTAGGTCTCTTGATACGTGCCTCTAGCAGTGCCTGAGCGTGCCCCCACCTCACTACAGTCATTGTGTTGTGATTGTCACTTGCTTCTTTCTGTCTTGCCAGTAGAGACCTTGGCTTAAACCCCAGTAACATCCCAAGTGGACATCGTGTCCAGGTGGCAGACCGGCCGCTGGGGGCAGGGTACTTTGGGACCAAGTCAGCCTCTACCCGACGATTCCACTGTGGAAAGCAGGTCTGGGCCACCCTCCCTTCTCTGGACATGTGGTGGCTGCTGGTTGCTGTCACCTTTGATTCTTGGGTCTACCTGGTGACTTTGGGTGTGAGCGCAGCCCTGCAGCTCACCTCACGGGACAGAGACATAGAGATTTGCTCCTAGAAACCAAAACCCAGCAAAAGTGATGGATGTCACTTCTGAAATCAGACGGTAAAAGGCAATGACTTCATCTTGCTCGCACACTGTCATTGTCACACTGTTGCTTGCTCGCTTTGGTGAAGACAGCTGCTAAGTGATGAGCCATCCTGTGTGCAGAGGCCGATGTGATAAGGACTTGGGGGTGGCCTCAGGCCAATCACCAGTGAGGAACCAAGGCCCTCGGTCCAACAGTCCACAAGGTCTGCCAAGAACCATGTTTTCTGTCCCACTTAAAATACTCTATGCCTGGTCAGCCTAGCTCTGGGCACATGGCCACAGCCCTCATCCCTGCCTGGCAACTGCCAGCTGAGGCCGAGCAGCGCTGTGCCGGGTTGGGGCACGTGTTTCCCGTGTGTCGTAGAATGCACACTCTACGTCATACTCCTTCACGTCTCCATTTCTGAGGCCAAGTGTGGGCTGCAATGCATTCCTGCGTTTGCACCATTTCCTGTGGTAGAATAAGAGAAAGTTAAGAGCATGGAAAGATACAGCAAAATATTGTTCTCACATCTTCATGAAAGGAAAAGGAAGGCCAAGAGGGTCAGGAGTTCAGACAGAGCACAGCGGCTGGCTCGTGTCTGGTCCACGTGACATCTGCTGAGGCCAGATGTCAGGGGTGGCTTCTTCCTTCAGCTGACGGTGCCTCCATTAGGATGGTTTCAAGGGCCAGGATGGGCTGGGCTGGCCTGGCAGACTCCCGGAGCCTCCCCTCTCACTGCTGGGTCGGCTCCTTTCTTTGCCGTTGTCTCGGGGCTTCTGTCTCTCCGTAGGGCCTTTCCAAGTTGTCTTTATAGCGGGAAAGCTGGACTCCTCGGCAGCTCTCAAGACTATGAACTTGGAAGCTGCCAGGCCTCCTCTTTAGGACTGCAACTGGCCCAGGGTCACTGCTGACTCATTCGATTGGTTAGAACCAGTCATAAGCTCTGCTCTCATTCACGAGAGACCATCCAGCCTATGCATACCGGGAGGCGTGATTCACTGGGAGCCACCAATGTCCCAAGTCGTGGCCATACTTCCCAAGAATTCTCAGAAACATGGCAGCGGGGACAATCCTGGGCCTTTCACTTAGAAATCAAAGGAGGTGGGAAAGGGAGCCCCGGAGACTAGAGAACATGGAATCACTTGAATTATACATTGAGAACATTAAAAAAAATGGCCTGGTAGCTAGAACCTGCCAGAGCAGCTATAATGTACCCAGCTGAATATGAACCATTTCTGCCAAATACGAAAATAACCAGGGCAGGCCACCCCATGAGCGTGTTGGCACTAGGCAGAGACAAGCACCCGGTACACAAATACCAAGCAGCCCTGTCCTGGCGCCCCTGAGTGACTGCTTCCTGACAGCACTCAATCCAGAACTGACCTGTGCCCCGCAAATGCTCCTTGGCATCAGCCAGCACAAGCCCCACCTACAAGCACCTCCCAGCTCCCAGTCCTGGAGCATGTGCCCTCTCTTGCTATGAACCAACTTAGTAAGTTTCTGGTGCCCTTTGGCTGGTGGGCTTTGACATCATTCATTCATTCATTCATTCATCCACTCATCCACTCAAAAATGTTTACTGTCTGCCCCCACACTTCTTCCTTGCTTCCCAAGGCCTGACCCCATTTCCAACACTCCGATCCCGTAGGAAGCACCATCTTAGCATTGGCCAGAGAAACACGGCCTCAGCATGGCCAAGGGGAGGAGCTTCAGTCACACCTGCCAGTCTTCTAGGCCCTTCTCTTCCCTTGCAGGTCTGCTCTCCTGCTTAAGAAATATACCTAATCACCTCTCAGGGGCAGGCTGGGATTGACTGATCTCATCCATCAGGTCATGGGGTGGCCTCTTTGCTTTGTGTCCCCAGCCAGGGACAGGGCCCGGTCCTTCCTATCTGGGATGCCCTGTGGGAGGTCAGCTCTGAAGAAGCCACAGGCAATGAATGATAATTCCAGTTAGGGAAGCAAAGAGCAGAACCCAGGGTCCATGTCAAATCCCACCACCCAGCAGAGAAGAGGATGAGGCCAATGGAGGAAGCCAGGAATAGGCAGAAGCCCCAGAGGTGGTAGTTCTGGCCATTATTGCTGAGGCCCTCTCCGTGTGCCAGCCACAGACAGGGGCTTTACATCACTTCCTTCTAAGATTTTTTTCAGCAGCCTCAAAACCCTTCAGAATAATGATTCGCCAGAACTCACAAGACTCAATACCAGATTATATTCATGGCTCAGAAAAAAACACAGAGTAAAAACAACAACAGCAAATATCCATTGGGTGAGGTCCAGGAAGGCTGGGCACAGGCCTCCAAGTCTTTCTGTCATTGAGGTCACACGAGACATACTTTTCTCTGTAGCAGAGAGCTATTACGTGTGAAATGTCTGCCCGGGGAAGCACATGCAAGGCTCAGTCTCCCAGGCTGTCTTAAAAGCTGGTCTCACAAGCACATTTTGTTGTCGCAACCAAAACTCAGGATCCCCAAGGGGAAAGCAGACACATCATCAATCCTGATGCCTGCACAAAACAATCCTGGGTGGTACTTCTCAACAGTGTCCCACTGATCCAGGCATTTACAACATCATTAATCAGTAGCAAAAAGAAAATTCTAAGGGTTGCATTCCCAGGGATTGGCCAAGGGACAGTTTTGATTCCAGGCTCCCCTAAAGACATACGAAGATTGAGCAACCAGACCTACTGTGTTCATTCTTTCTTCACAGCCTCATAACAAGTGTGCACTTGGGGATTGATGGGGAAGGAAACCAAAGCTCGGGTGTTACCTGAGAACAGGCCTTCCTCCGCGCATGTCCAGATTCTTGGTGTCCCAAACAAAGAACTGAGCAAGACACAGAAAAAACAAAAAGTAGTGGAAGCAAGAGCAGTTTCTTAGAAGCAGAACTACACTCCAAAGAGGTAGGAGTGGGCTCAAGGGCCCAGACTGTCAGGGTTATTCTGGCTTTTATCCTCTTCAGTTGTCAGAGGTTATGCCTGTCTGGGTTTGGGGTTTTGGGATTGGCGTCTTTGATTAACAGGAGGTTATTATGTAACTTCGTCTTAACTGTGCATGCATGCACTCTCCCAGAAGTCAGTCTGTTATAATGATATTAATGAGTTTCCAGGCACATGTATGACATTAGCATACGGCATAAGGAGGGTAAGGTGAAATAAGGTCATTGTAACTTTTTTCTGTGCAGGTATTACTAACTGGTTTAGACCTGTGGGCCTTTTGTACCTTTTCCCTCCTGCTTGTGCTTAATTGTATCTTTTTCCCTCCTGCTTGTGGTTAATTGTAACCATAAGGGGAGGGTCTTGATCAGAGAAAAGGAGGTTCATAGGCTGGTCAAAAGGTATGTTAGAGACCTAATTCCCACCTCTAGCTGCCTGCCTCATTTTCCCCCAGAGGTATGATTTCCATAAATCTTTATGGGAAGGTGAGGGACAGAAGGTCTCTTCTTCTGTGTCTACTTTCTGCTGAATATGGTTCTTGTCCCTACCTACCAGGGTCACCCTAACTGATCTGGGTGTGAGAGCTGGACCTCTGGATCTGTCTTGATGCCTATCTCAGGCCCTCTGGTAGGATCGAATTGAAATCTTGCTGGCTGCTAAAATAGGAGCTAAAATAGGAGCAAAATAATCCCACAATGCCAAGAGCTACTCCTATTTCTAGCTTGACTTATTGGTTATTACTTAGACGAAGACTTCCTTTTGAAGAGCAGCTTGAGGTCTTCCAGTGGCTCACAGGAGTAGTTAGGTGACTCCATGGAAGGTTCACATAATCTGGTCCTGCACATGGCACCGGCTTTACCCTCAAGAGATGAATCCAACTGTCTCTTCCTGTTAGATAAATCAGCAGAAGGGATTGCCAGGGTTATAGGAAATGGGACTTTCCATGTGGATTGTCATTGATTGGTGGGAGAGTCTTCTCTCCGGGTTTTAATAAGAACCTGATCTGGTCCTACCTTTGGTGAGTGAGTATTTGAGCCTGGCATAGGAAGTATATAGCTGCCATACTCCCGCAAGGCCATTTGGAACTGGCCTGGGTTGTTAAAATATTTTATAAGGTTGGCCATCTCAGGGTCTGTAATCATAGATCCTGAAAGAAAAGGCCTACCATGCATGATTTCGTAAGAACTAAAGTTCACCTTTGCGCTGGGGGTGTTGTTCTCATGAGGGCAATAGGTAGCAGGGAAATCCAGGTCCCAGAGGTTTCTTGACATAATTTTCCTGAGGTGTGTTTTCAAGTCTGATTAGCCCTTTCTCCGTTGCCTGTTGACTAGGGTCTCCATGAGGGACGGAGACAATATCTTACTCCTAAGGCCTTAGACACCCTTTGTGTTCCATGGGAAGTAAAGGAAGGACTGCTGTCACGTTGGAGGCTACAGGGTAGCCCAAACCTGGGGATAATTTCAGTAAGGAGGAATTTCATTACTTCTGTGGCCTTCGCAGTTCTGGCAGCGTATGCTTCTATCCACCCAGTGAAGCTGTCTATTAGTACCAGTTCGTGTTTGAGTCCCTTATTTGGGGACTCTATTTGCCAATCTTCTCCCAGATATGAGCCTCTCTACTAGGCCAGTTCTAGGAGTGATGGCTCTTTAGGTCCTGGATTATTATAGGCACAAAGGGGGCAGGCCTGACAGACCCCCTTAACTGTCTGGCCTGGCCCACATCCTGAGAAAACCCGGTTGACCAGGATCATGGTGGCATCTCTTCCGATGTGAAAGACATCGTGTAAAGCTTTGATGGCCTTTCACTGCATGGACTGTGGGAGTAAAACCTTATTTCCTACAAGCCACTGGGGTCCCTGCTTTTGTCCCCCATTAGTTTTGGCCTCTAATTCTTCCTCTGGGGAGTACTTAGGGCCTATTGATTCCCTTTCGAATGGGAAGAGGGCAAGAGAGAGACAAAGGGTAGGGTTCTTGGGGCTGCTGACCAACTTCTTTATCAGTTGCTCTATTTCCCTGCACCAAGGAAGGTTTTCCTGCTGACGTCCTCTGCAATGTGTACCTGCTACTTCCTTGGGCAGTACTGACCGCTTCTAGAAGCTGGAGAATTTTGGGCCCATGTTTTATGGGTGATTGTTTTCCTATCGGTAATCCTCTTTCTTTTCAGATAGCTGCATAAACACAATGGAAGCATATTTAGAATCAGCATATATATTTAGTCTTTTATCTTTTCAAGACTCAGAGCTGAGATGAGGGCTATAATTTCTGCCTTCTGAAGAGACCCTGGATGCAAGGGCTGGGCTTCTATTAATATTACTTGATCTTTACTAACTACTGCATATCCAGCTTTTCTTTTCCCATTTAGTATATAACTGCTCCCATCCGTATACCATTCTTCCTCAGGATCGGAAAGAGGTTGGTCTCTGAGATCAGTCCTGCTAGCACAGGTTTGGGAAATTACTTGCTCGCAGGAATGTATGACTGTCATTTCAGTCGGCATTAAAGAGGCCAGATTTAGGGTATTACATATCTTTAGAACAACCTCAGGATTATCTGTAAGAATAGCCTGGTGCCTTGTAGGGTGTTCACCTGTCATCCATAACTATCCTTTGATCTCGAGGACAGATCTCACCTGATAAGGGGTCAGCACCTCTAGTGGCTGTCCTAGAGTAATTTTGGCACCCTCTTCTACTAATAGAGCTATTGCAGCTACAGCTCTTAGGCAGCTCGGTCAGCCTAAAGGTGTTCCATTTGGTCTTTTTGAGAAACAAACTACAGGCTGAAGCTCAGATCCTAGCCTTTAGGTGAGGACCCCCAAAGCTATGCCCCTTTTCTTTGCTTTATCCAGGGGAAAAGGTCCGGTTAAATCAGGGATTCCTAGAGCAGGGAGCTGGGTCAGGGCCTATTTTATGTTATCAAAGGCCTCTTTAGTTTTTCCTATCCAATCTAAGGGTATATCATCTGATCTTCTGGTTGCATCATATAAGGGTTTTGCAATTAACCCAAAGTTTGATGTCCAGATTCTGCAGAGCCTGGCCACGCCTAAGAAGGACCTAAGCTGGTGCTTAGTCACTGGGTATGAGAGGGTACAGGTTGCCTTAATGCGAACTGTCATGTCCCTGGAGTTAGGATGTATCCTAGATAATGGACCTGTTGTAAGGCTATTTGGACCCTATTTCTAGAGACCTTATAACCTTGCTCTGCCAGGAAATTTAGGATCTCTACAGTATTCTTGTCTGAAATTTTCTGGCTGGGGCTGCAGATAAGGAGATCATCTACACACTGAAGAATGCTTCCCTGTTCTAATTTTCAGTCTCAAAGCTCCTTTCCCAAAGCTCTGGCAAAGAAGTGAGAGCTGTCTCTAAAGCCTTGGCACAACACTGTCCAGGTATATTGTTGTTTTTCTCTAGTGAGAATTCTCCTATTTAAATGCAAAAAGGAATTGAGAGTCTGGGTGCAAAGGGACAAAGAAGAAAGTATCTTTTAAACCTAGTACTATATACCACTGGGTGTCCCCTGGGATCTAGGATAGTAACGTATGTGGCTCAGCCACCAGGGGGTGTGTGAGTGACAGCCTCGTTTACGATGCTCAGGTCCCAACCGTCCCATACGCCCCACTGGGCTTGGAAATTGGTATGACTGGGGCGTTACATGGAGAATGACAAAGCTTTAAGGGCCCAAATCTCAAGAATTCTTTCCCAACACGCAGCAGTTCCCTCCTGGCTTCTGGCCGGGTAGGAGATTGTCTGTGACTAGGATCCTTGAGCTGGAATTTTACTGGCTGAGCGGGTTTGGCCTTTGATTGTGCCAGCCAAGGGGATTAACCTGTTGGTCAATAGGCTTTGGCACATTATCTAGGGGGCCTATGTCTAAGCTGAAGGATAGCCCCTAATTTTGTCATAATACCCCTCCCCAGGAGGGGAGCAGGACAGCTGGGCACTACTAGGAATTCTTGTTGAAATACCTTGTCCTCGAAGTGGCAGGCCAATGGTGGAGTCAAATAGTTGACCTTGCCTTTTCCTTGACCCCTAAGCCGTGGTTCGCTAGGAGAGTTTTCCTGCAAATGCAGGGAGAACAGAGTAAGTTGCCCCTGTGCCTAAGAGAAACTGCATTTGTTTACCCATTGTGTCCAGAGTTCCCGGGGCTCCTTGGAGGTGATGATGATGTCATCACGTTACTATCCTAGATCCCAGGGGCGGCAAGGATGGCCCTGGGCCCCATCAGTTGCTTAGTTCCCCCTTCATGTGCCACCAGGGTCTTGGCTGGCCACCTCCCTCTCTGGGACCATGGACACTCAGTTTCCCACTGCCAGGGGTCCATGACAGACCCTTAGATTGTCAACAGGGGGTCGGGGGTGGTTGGGTACAGCCCTCTACCCAGTGTCCTGCTTTCTTGTATTTGAAACAAGAGCCTTCTGTCTCATCTTTCCCCATCTGATTTGGGGACTTCTTTTGGGTACCAAGGACTTTGCTACTTGTGACGGCCGTAATTCTGGCTTGTCATTTTTCCTTAGTCTCTTCTCTTTTTGAGATCCTGATTGTTGTAGACCATAAAGGCCGTGTCTAGTAATTGGGTTTTATTGTTCTGAGGCCCCATTTGTAGCTTCTGAAGTTTGCATCTGATGTCAGGGGCCAATTGGCTAATGAAATGTTGTCTTATTGGGGCTAAACAGGCAGGGCCAGAGGGACCTACATTCATGTACTTTAGGAAGGCCCCTTCCAGCTGGCTGTAGAAGAGAGCTGGGTTTCCATCTCTTCCCTGCGTTATCTCCCTGAGCTTTTCATAATTTGCTGACTTTTGACTCGCCCTCCTCATGCCCCCAATAAGGGTTGCTAAAACCCTGGCACGTGGGGCATTGCGTTCCCAATGGGGATCTGTGAAAGGAACTATATCCTGTCCTGGTGGATTATCTTGGGGAGGTTGAGGAAAAACTTCATCTGCCTCCTGGTGGGCTGCTTCCAGAATGTGGTCCTTTTCAATAGCAGTACAACTGGCCAAGACGAATTGAACAACTCTCCATGACAGATTAAAGGCCAGATTTAAGGTTTGAAACCCATCTGCAAATTTATTATTAATAATAGTAGGGCCTGCAGAATATCTTCCTAGTTTGTCCTTACATTGCTGAATGCCATTGAGAAGGGCACCTGTACCCTAATAGTGCCCTCTGCTCCAGTCACCTCCCTAAGGAGTAAAAGAGTAGATGGGATCATGGAATATAGGGTCTCACTCCAAGTATGAGGAGGGCTAAGAACGCCAGGATCCCCAGATGGGGCAGTTGGAGAGGAAGGTGGTGGGTTATATGGGGGTGGTTGGGATTCTCCCTGAGAGACAGGTGGGGAATTGAGCAAAGGGGTCATCTATAATGTCAAGTTCTAGTTCACATTTCTCATTCCCTTGAGATCTCTGATTTCCTGGGCATAACAGTGGCTCCTGGTGGAGGGCCATAAAGGCTTGGACGTATGGGATTTCTGACCATCTGCCTTCCCTTCTATAGAACAGGTCTAGCTGGAGAATGGTATTGTAACTGGAACTTCCACTAGTAGTTCATTGTTCCTGACTACCTAATTTGTATTGTAGCCAAGCCACATTACAGTAAGAGACCAGGTGTTTCTTCTTGAATTATTGGGAATGAATTTGTCCCAGTGATTAAGGATGCAGCTGAGTGGTGAGTCCGGTGGGATTGGGGTTGATGGCTCACTTCCCATGATGCTCTGGAAGAAAAAAAGGAAAAGCCTAAGGAGCTTCCTGCATGGAGACTGGTTCCTCCCTCTCTGGGGCATCCTCTGGGGAAAGGGAGCAGTCTATAATAGGGCCTGTGGGGCTGCCCCCGGAGTGGTCCTTCCTTGAGGTGCCAGACGTCTCTGGTCTTGGAGATATTGGTATCGCCTGAATTTAGGAACATTTGGAATGCCCCCATAGACTGTGTCCTGGGATAATCTCTGGTATCCCTGGGTGCAGTGCGGGGCTCTCTGCATCCCACCAGCTGAGGAAATGCTCCCATGAATGACAAGGCCTTAATGATAGATGGAATAAGGAAAATGAGAATGACTCATAATCTTGTAGGTATTTCTTTATGATTCGTAGGTGAACAAAGAAAACCCTTAATGACCCTAGATCTTGGGTACTTTTCAAAGAGGAAAAGAAAGGGGTTTGAGGAGACCAGCCATTCTGGGCAAAACAAAAGATGATGGGGAAGTACGGGGAAGCCAATAAAGTGGGTTCCCAGGTGGTTCCCCAGAGATAGGTTCCCATTCAGGTGGGACATGACCTCTTGTAATGGGAGGTGAGGCGGGAGGGGGGGGGTGGCCTGAGGTCCCCTGAGGAAGTCGGCAAGGTGGCAAAGGAGCAGAGGGAGAGAAAAATCAAGTCTCCGGAGAGACGTCATGCCGTACAAACATAGACCTGACAGGTGCTTGGATTCGTCTTGAGCCCGGCCTCGTCCTAAATGTCCTGTTCCAAGACCAGGTTATCCTGTCACAGGAGACTTCTAGTGGTGGACGCCCTAGTGGCAGTTAAATGTCCGACCTGTGCCTGCAGGAGTCAGCTGACACAAGAGACAAAGAGGTTACAGGAGAATGAGCAAGAGATTTCGGGGGCCCCTAAAAAGGGCTTACCTCCCGGCTGGCTCATCAAATTACGTTACTGGAGAAGGGGCCCTTCTCAGGCCGGTGTCCGGGTCCTTGGTGTCCCAAACAAAGAACTGAGCGAAACACAGAAAAAATAGTAGTGAAAGGAAGAGCAGCTTATCAGAAGCAGAACTACACTCCAAAGCGCAGACAAGTGGCTCAAGGGCCGGACTGTCCAGGGTGTCCTGGCTTTTGTCCTCTCCAGTTCAGAGGGGTTACGCCTATCTGGGTGTGTGGCCTTTTGATTGGCATCTTTGATTGACAGGAAGTTATTAGATAACTTTTTCTTAACTGCACCTGCTCCTTTCCAGAAATAAGTCTGTTTTAATGATATTAGTGAGTTTCCAAGCATATGTATGACATTACAATGATGACATAATGAGGATAAGGTGAAATAATGTACCTTTTAATTGGGCAGGTAGTACTAACTGGTTTAGACCAGTGGGCCTTTTGTATCTTTCCCCTCCAACTTGTGGTTAATTGTATCTTTTTTCCCTCCTGATTCTGGTTAATTGTATCGACAGAAGGGGAGGGTCTTGGGCGGAGAAAGGGAGGTTCCTGGACTGGTCATAGGGTGTGTCAGAGATCTAATTCCTACCTCTAGCTGCCTGCCTCACAGGGATACAAAGTGACAGGTGGGACAGGGACTTGAACCCAGGAATGTGAAGGAGGGAAGGCACATAATAATTAAAGGCAAGGACTCTGAGGCTGATAGATCTGGGTCCCAGTGTTGATTTTGCCAATATTGCCACAAGCAATTTCAGCTCATCTGTTAACAGAAATAAGAATAATAGCACCCTCAGAGGACCGTTGGCAGGAATGAGGGAAATAGCTCAGCGGAGGTGCTTAGCACGGCTCGTGAGGCCATGAGTGGTGCATAAATATGAGCTTTGTGTGTTTCGGTGATGATGTGATGAGGAGGAGGTGGAATGGCTCACCTGATTTCAACAGTAGCACAAAAATCACTCCAGGAAAAGTGACTTAAGGAATCACTCTAAGGAGGCTGCCATAGCTCAGCTTGGGACATCCTGGCCTCCAAGTCCCCAGGACCCCTTTCTTCTGTGTTGGGAGTGGCAGATGGGAAAGATCTAGAAAGGTAATTGTGGCAGCCCCTTTGAGACAGGTCCAGGATGTGGGTCCTATTGGTGGCATGCCAGCCACTAATGGGTTCATAGGGTTCAGCCTATACATGTGTGGTGTCTGCGCCCAAGGAGACCCGGCCCTCTGGCGCTGTGTTCTCTCCTCTGTGCAGGAGTCAGTCCCAGGGCCTGTAGACTATTCCCAGGCCCAGGCCTGGGCTTTGGAAGCCCCTCCCCAGGTGTCTGCAACGAGGTCCTCTGCACCATGCACCAAGCAGGGGCTGCAGCAGCACTGACCACCATGGTCATGACCACCACTTAACCTTCAGTGAGGCAGCCGGCCGGGGGAGGGTCTAGGAGGTGGAGAATGCACTGGTCAGGCTCCCCATGTTGGCCTTCTCCACCTGGCTTTGCCCCTGTGGGTGGTCACTGCTGATCTCTGGACCTCAGTAGCCTCATTTATAAATTGGGTACAATGTTTCAGTGAAAAGTCACATGATTCAGAGTGTGTGACAGTCACTGGAAGCCATGCCAGGCCATACATTTGTGTTATCTGGTCCCCACAAAGCATCTGAAGCTTTCAAACACCTTTTAACATCAGAAGACGTTTACCTAAATTTGAATTTCTAGCTTCTCTTTAAAGATGGGAGGTGGCTGAAGTTTGGCGACATGTGACTTGCAGCCCCCAAAAGACACAAGTGGTTGGAGATGGGCTAGAACAGGGCAGCAGCCACACTTTCAGACAAGCCCCCCCTCCTGCCCCACCCCCCACCCCCCACCCCGGATGGCCACAGACCCAGCTACTTTGTTCCTCTGGCAGACAGCTGCGTTTGGACCTGCTGACTTCATGGCACAGGACACGGGGAGATGCTACCTGAGCTGCCAGCCAGGCCCGTCCAGACCGTGGCCTCCAGTCCCAGCTCCACTGTGTCCTAGATGTGGCTCTGAGCAGGTGTCATCCCAGTCCTGCACGGGGGAAGTCCCTCTCTCTGGCAGCCAGCTGTGGACATGAGCAGGATGGCTAGGGGTAAGATGGTAACAGAGGTACAGAGTAGGGGGCCACTGACAGGCACCCACCCTCCTCCCTCACACCCAGGTGGGGTAGCTGAAGCCATGTCAGGGCATGACCCCAGGCAGCTGAGAGATGCTGGGTGCCTGCCACCTGGCCAGGGGGAGTAGCCAGGGTGGAGCACTTGGACACTGTAGATGTGGGGGATGGCAGCTATGAGAGCTCTGTGGGTCTGGGTGGTGTAAGCCAGAGCTCACACAAATGGGGAAGCTCGGCGAGGCAGACCTTTCTAACTGTCAGGACCATTGAGCCGTAGGGGGAGGGAGGGAAGTCCCCTGTCATCCCCACATGTCCTCCCTGCTCTCTTGCTTAGGGGGCAGGAAGCCAGGTGTACTCAGCTGCATTGAATCTTGTGGCTCCCGGGGTTCTGCTGCGAAGCAGAATGCAGGGAACCAGTGGCAGGCAGGTCACCAGTCCTCTGGCCCCTGCACTTGGCCCGCTCCCACCAGGCAGCCCCAGACCTTCCTTCCTGAAGTCCTTTCCTGTAGCTCTCGCTGGTGACCTCCTTCAAGACATAGTTGAAAAGTTTCCTCCTCCCAGAAGCTTTCCTGCTGGGCATCCCCAGGGCCTTGGGCATTGCCAGGTTGTCCTGTATTGCAATGGGATAGTCACATGGCCGGGTCCCCCACCAGGCCCTAAGAGTCAGGGACAAGGGTTTCCCCTTGTGCCCCTAGCACCCAAGCCAAGGCCTGGCACAGAGATGTGCCTGGTACTCACATGGGGTAGCCGAGCATGTCCTCTCTAATGAGCTAGGGAAGTCCTTTGGCCACATGCCTGGGGTCCTTGCGCAAGCCACAGGCCCACCCCCAGGAGCACATGGCCCATGGCGTCAGGGCCTTTGTGCAACCAGCCCAGGGGACGGGAGGGGTGTACATGATGACCTCAGAAGGGTGTGTGCACGAGACAAGCGTGAAGTCAAGCTGTTTGTGCTGCTCTGACACAGCGCTTGTCATTTCCTCCCTACCAGGTCACATGGCACTTTCCCAGCTCGGCAGGCTTCTGACTTACTCTCTGGCATGGCACGCTGTCACTCCTGCCGCCTGGTCAGCAGGGATGATGGGGTCAGAGCTGTTTGTCTGCACTTTTGGATAACGAGCTTAGGGAAGTCCTTTGGCCTCTGGGGGAGAGACCCTCCCAGCTGCTGTGCACTCAGGCCTGGCACATTGTAGGCTGGAACGTGCCTCTCTGGGGGGCACATGGGGGCAGGAGTGGGAAGGTGGGCAGCAGAAATTCCTGACCCCAGGGACGGAGAGGGAGATGGTCAACCCTACCCTGCCTTCCTGCCGACGGGTCTCCCAGAGAAGGGCCTGCAAGACCCAGAGATGGGTCTCAAGGAAGGGATACCAGGGAGCAGTCAGAGGGCCTCAGAGAGAGGGAGGAAGCTAGGGCAGCACCCCACATGGCTCTGGTGTGGGTGAAGGGTTGGCAAGGGTCAGCATTAGGGAGGAGATGGGCAAGCAGGCCCTGGAGTTTCCCTATTGAGAATAGGCAAGAGCAATATAGGCAGTGACTTTGTGGTCTGTGGCAAAAAACCTGAGAGGTCGTCATAGTTTGACAGTACGTTTTGTTTTGTTGGTTTTGTGGTTGTTTGTTTGTTTGTTTGAGTGAAATGATTAGGTCAGAGATGAGGTCAGCTTATGCTGAAAAAAACAGGAATTTATTGTAAAGATAGTGTGGGGGTCTAGCTATTGTCTGGTTTTTGCTTTCTTACTGTCTTACTGAGAAATCATTCACCTACAACAAATGCACAAACCTTAAGTACACAGGTGGTAAGTTTTTATGTCTGTCCCCATCTATGTGACCGCCCCCAAATCAATATAAAGAACGCTTCCAACCCCCGCGAAAGTCCCCTCACGCCCATCCCCGTCAACCCATACGCAGCCCGCCCACCAGAGGCAACTGTGGTTCTGATTTCTATCCTCACATGTTTATTTTGACTGTTCTTGAACTCCATATAAATTGAGGCATACTGTACAAACGTTCTCATACAAGTCTGCATGAACTTAGAGTTCATTTCTCTTAGGGTTCATTGTTTCCTTCTACGGACTTTATTGTTTTATCTTTCACATTTAGGTCTACAATTCATTTCAAAATCATTTTTCTGTAAAGTAAGAGATCAAAATTTATTGTTTTATATGGATTTCCAGTTGACCCAGCTCCAATTATTGAAAAGATCTTCCTTTTCCCATTGAATCACACTAGAGCCTTTGATGAAAATGATGTGACTATATACAGTCGTCCCTTGATATCCACAGGGGCTTGGTTCAAGGACCCTCCGCGGATACCAAAATTTACAGATACTTAAGTCCCTTATATAAAATGGCATAATATTTGCATATAACCTATACACACCCTCTTATATACTTTATGTCAGGCATGTCCAACCTGTGGCCCAGCACAGCTTTGAATGCAGCCCAACACAAATTTTTGAAACATTATGAGATCTTTTGTGACCTTTTCTTTTTTTTAACTCATCAGCTATCGTTAGTGTTAGTGTATTTTATGTGTGCCCCAAGACAATTCTTCCAGTGTGGCCCAGGGAAGCCAAAAGGTTGGACACTGCTGCTTTAAATAATGTCTAGATCACTTATAATACCTAAAACAATGTAAATGCTGTATAAATTGTTATATTGTATTGTTTAGGAAATAATGACAAGCAAAACAACATCTGTACATGTTTGGTATAGATGCAACCATCCTGGGCCTAATTACATAGTACACATCAGCAACAATTTAACTTTTTTTCAAATATTTTTAAACTGCAGTTGGTTGAATCTACAGATGTGGAACCTGAGGACACAGAGTGCCCGCTGTATGTGTGAGCCTATTTCTGGGCTCTATATTGTTTCTGCCGGTCTGTGGGTCTGCCTTTAAACTAACAGCACAGTGTTTTGATTACTGTAATTTCATAGTAATCTTGATATCACATAGTCTAAATCTTCCAGTTCTGTCCTTCAAGTTTGTCTTGGCTCATTGTATTTTCATATAAATTTTAGAATCGGCTTACTGATTTCTATAAAAAGAACTTGATAGAATTTTGATATTTATAGCATTGAACCTATAAATCAATTGAAGGACACTGAACATCTTAATGATATTGAGTCTTAACGATATTGAGTCCATGAACATGGTACACCTCTCTGTTATTTAGATCTTTATTTAATTTCTTCTGCAAAGTTTTGTAGTTTTTACTGTGGAGATTTGTACTTCTTTCATTAAAAATTTTGATGCTATTGTACATAGTATTTTTTATATCACTTTGGCCTCTCTTCTAATGGCCACTCTCATCTGTTCTTTTCTCTCAACACAGATTTAGAAAGGATCCAGGCAATTGGCCTTTTCAACACCATAGTCTCCCTAAGCAGATGGCTGCCTTTGAAACCTGATCCCATTACCTAGCACAACACATTCCTTCTCTGAGCAGGAGGTTTCAGGGACAATGTTTTGTCACAGGAAGGAGGACTTACGTTTGGCAGCCAGTGTGATTGACATGCCTGCTACAGTTCTCTAGTAGGTTGAAGGGTGCCCCTCCAAAAGATAGTCTACCTGGAACCTCAGAATGTGACCCTTAATTGAAATAAAAGCATTTGCATTTGTAATTAATGTAAAAGTCTTGTGATCAGGCCACCCTGGATTAGGGTGGGCCCTAAATACAATGGCAGGCGTCCTTACAAAAGACAGGAAGGAGAAGACACACAGAGAGATGCAGAGGAAAGCAGGCCCTGTGAAGACGGAGGCAGAGACCAGTGTGGTCTACAAGGCAAGGGCCAAGGATTGCCCACAGCCAGCGACAGCTGGAAGAGGCATAGGATAGATTCCCTCTCATACTCACCAGAAGGAGCCAACCCTGCTGATACCTCAGTTTCAGACTTTTTGGACTCCAGAACTGCGACAAAACAAATTCTGTTGTTTTAAGTCATTCATGTTGTGGTAATTTGTTACAGCGGCCCTAGGACATGACTACGTACATAGACTAATAGCTGGTACATGACTACACCCTAAAGTGTCAGTGATTACAGCCAGCGCATGACTGAGTGAAAAGCTACACACCAGAGGGTGCAGGCAGGAGCACCTCCTCTTTCACACCGCACCCTTTTCTTCACACTGCAGACACTGCCAGTGTGGAGGTCTGGCCAGTTCTTTCCCTGAGTACTGGGTTCTTCATGCTCCTCCAGGGATGCAAGGGTGCAAGGCAGGAAAGAGAAGCACTGTTTTGATTTGGTGTCTGTGCCTTCTGGATGTGGCAGATACCCCAATACTAAGTCTTTGCCTGGCTGAGTGCTTCTGAGGTTCTCTCAGGGACTCCTGACAGGGAACCTCTGGCTGTATTTTCTTTACACTGGCAACTCCTCCGTGGTTGGCTGCAAAAGACCTCCCCTCTGCCTCAGTCTGAAAGTTCCCCCTGCAGACACTGTCTTGGGTCTCAGCAACTCGAGGCCAGTCGTCTTCCAGAGATCCAGTGGCCACGGAAAGCTCACTCATCTGGCTGTGCCAGACTGTAAACGCAGGCCATGCCCAACATGCTGCTTTAATTACAGTCACTTTAAAATAAGATTTAACATCTGGTAGGTCAATTCGCCCTAAACATTTTATATTAATAATTTCCTGGTAGACTGAACTCTTCACTATAAACTTCTAAATAATTTTATCTGGCTCCTTATCTTCCCCTCTCTTTCCCTTCACCCTCAAAAAGCCAAACACATTGAATTCATATCCTGATTTGGGGAAAATGCCATTTTTTTGGTAATATTATGTTTTCCCAACAAGAATTTAATTTTCCTCTATTTGATAAATTTTTTATTTTGGGTCTTTCTGTTCAGTTTCATAGTTTTACTTACATAGGTTTTGTATCTTCCTTTTTAAAATTATTCCTAAGATTTTATGCTATTGTGAATGCATTTTATCTGATTTCATTTCTAGCTGTTTTAGAGAAAAACATAATTTTTTATATATCATATTTTCAGCCACTTTAAATTCTCTTATCAATCCTAGAAGTCTGTTTCCAAAAATATCTTGATTTCTGAATGTAAAGTAATTTCTTTTGCAAATAAAGATAATTTTGTCTTTTTATCAAAATATTTAAATATATATAAAATGTATAAAATAAAATAATCTTGAATTTGATGGTAGTAACAGACATCCACTTTTGCTGATGATTTTAATGAAAATGATTTTAATATATCAGTAATTAATATGATATTTGGTATTGGAGTTGATAAGTATGTTTGTCTTAGTTACCATTGTTTTCTTTCATTCTTACTTAATTTGGAATTTTATTACGAATAATTGCTAAATTGCATTAAGTGCCTTGATGCATGCCTTGATATAGCTACATTATTTTTCTCCCTTGTGTAAATGTTCCCTGATCTTGAATATAACTATATTTTTTATCCTATTTACTCTCCTTCATACATATTCTGTAATGAATGCAGTGAAGTGTTTAAGGACACTTCTTACAAAGGTATTTCTAACAATAATAAAATAAAAATTAAAAAATGTAAATGTAAAGTAAAAAATAACAATAAAAATAAAATAATATGTATAATGACCAAATAATGATCAAATACTATTATATATACATAGGATGCCAGAAAAAGTATACACATTTTAAGAAAGAAAAAAACCTGTATTAAAATTATAACACTCAATATACACCAATAACCAAAGATGGATACAAGTCATGTTTGACTTCTGCAATTACAAGAGGTGCTCCAAGTGGTTACCTTCAGTATTTATGTAATATATAGATAACATTGCTTTAAATGTGTATACAATTTTTTGGCATGCTGATATATGTGGTTGATTTCAATTTTCTATCAACTTTCCATTAACCAAATAGAATCATAAAAATAAAGTAAAAACAAAATGAAAGTAAGACATCCTAGTTATGTGGCATTGCTTTTGGAAGGCTGTGAAGTGTAGTGGTTAGAGCATAGACTCAGGATCCAGACTTACTGAGTTTAAATACCAGCCCCACCAGGAGAGAAGCTACATTTTCTAGTCTCACGTGCAGTCAGAGGTGGCCAGTGAGAAGTAGTGGAAATCTGTATGTACCTTTTGATAACACCTGGCCTTTGATATTTCTGTTTCTTACCATTCTTCCCACTTCTTTCTATCTAGACACTGGGCATGATGGTTGGAGCCACGGCAGCTATACTGTGACCTTGAAGATGAATGCTATAATATATGTTAAGACTAGCAGAACAGGAAGACGTAAGAAACCTGGGTCCTGGTGACACTCTGGAGCCACCATCCCAACCATAGCCTACCTAGATGTAGACTACATTTATGTGAGACTGAAATGCACATCTGTCTTGTTTACGCCACTGTCATTTCGTGAATATAATTCCCAGCTGAGACAAGTAACAAAGGATCCAGGTCTCTTTACTGTAAGGGTAAGAGTGGCCGTGGAGTCTTGCCCACAGCAAGCTGTTGTACCCAGCCCCTACTGCCTGCTACAGGCCACCCCTTGAGGAAGCAGGAGGGGAGGCCACAGGGGAGCCCCGGCCCTGAGCCACCCAGCCATGCAGCACACACGAGAATGTGCGAGGCATCAGCCATGTTGTCCTGGTGGCCTCCAGGCCATCCAAGACACCTGGTCATTTTAGAGGATTGCCCCAGACATCCAAAACTTAGCTTTCTTGGAACATAAAGTTCACAGATGTCTTCAAACTCATTAAGACACAGCTTCCCAGTGCCCACATTCTTGCTGGCCAGCCTCTAACAAAACCAAAACCTCCCTTTCTGAAGTGGGCACCCAAAGTTGCCCTCCCCCAAAGCCAGGCACCATTATAAAGAGGCTGGTAACTCCACCCGGGGAGCAATGCCCTGTCATCGGAGGCCCTGTCCCAGGGCCTCAGGTCAGCATACTTAGCCATCTGCAGCCAGAGCTGCTGGGCCCGGGAAGGTAAGTCCGTGTCAGAACAAGGACGGCCTATGTGAGCTCTTCAAGTTGCCTTGGACTTGTGATCAGGGTTCAGAAGCACTAAGCGGTGCTTCTCCCCAAAGCCTGAGAGTCCAGGCACTTCTCCATTCTTTCCTAGTCCCAGATGCCCCACAGACACTGCTGGCTGGGAGTTTGTCCCAGTCTGCACTCTCACAGAGACAGAAAGACCCCTTTTCTGTGAGAACATTGACCGTCACCAGGAAGGTGTTTTCACCCCTAACTGGTGCTTCCAAGCAGCACTGGCTTCATCTAGTTTCCTGCACACCTCACTTCCCACCACAGCCCACATTTGTCCCCTGGTTTGGGAGGGAAAGAATCTCTCAGTTAGGAACCTTTGGGATAGGAACACATGGCATAAAATCCTGTTAAGCTGACTTCAATAGTAAAGGGGATGTATTGGATCATGTTGCTGAAAAGTCCAGCGATGGACTTCAGATGAGGCTTGCTCCAGCTGCTGGCAATCTCACTAGGAACCCAATTTTTTTTCTCTCTGCTCTTTCTTGGTGATTGCATCTTTGTGGTGACCCCAGTTCCTCCAGACTCTTCTCTCAAGTTAACAAAACAGCTGTGACATCTCTACTCTCGTATTCTTTCCCCATAGAGGTCTCTTCTAGAGTTCCCACATAGAGAGAGAGGGGTCACGCCAAGAAATCTCAGCAAACAGCTCATGTTGCATTGGCCCTGGTGAGTCAAGAAAATAGTGTTAACAGTACTTACCTTGGGGTCAAAGTCATCCCAGCTTTCCTTTGGAGAACAATCCTGCCTCTGTGGCTCAAAGAGGGGAGAGCCAACCTCCCAAACAGATGAGCAAGTGATCTGGTATAACGGGGGACTTGGCCACTGCCCCTTCCTTTCTCCAGATCCCAGGTGCTCACTCCGGCTTCAATGCAGCCAGTAGTCTGAAGGCAGTGGAGGTAAGAAACTCTTGGAGACGTGGGGCCCTCTGGCACAGGTGGGGAGAACTGACACTGGAGGTGCAAAGGTCCCACTTACAAGGAACCCTGAAGACTACAGGCTGGGGCCAAACCAGCCCTCGGGTCCCCTGAGTCAGGAGAGGAAGCCACAGAAGGTGGTAATGAGGGCGACCTCTATTAGCCCGATGGCCTGGGACACAGAGAGCTTCCCAGAGTAGGCTTTGAAGCAAGAGTGAGGGAGTGTTTCCCACAAAGGGCATGGCCTGAAAAGTAGGCACGCAGAGACAAGTGACAGAGACCCAGCTGCTGGGCAGGACAGGGCAGGGCCCATAAAGGGCCACATGGAACAGCAGACAGTGTCGGCAGGGCTGTAGCTCCAGCAGACACGTGTGCCTGACCGTGTGGCCCTTTCTGCAGCTCCTCCTCCCTTCTGAGTGGTCTGCTTTTCCCCTCCCCTGCCCACCCAGGCTCCCACTGCCCCGCCCGGTCCGGCTGCTCAGCTGTGCATCAGGCAGCCCCAGTCAGCAGTGAACAAGAAGGGCTCTCCTGCTGTTCGTGCCCCGGGCTGGGAGGGCATCGTGGGCAGATGTGCAGATTTGGGGGCTGTAACGTGAGCATCTTTGCAGAGAAGAGAGGCCTAAGCCAGCCCAGCAAGGGGCGGGAAGCGGGGCCGGCAACGACGAGGGTGCCTGCGGGTTGTGCGGCCACAGCTCAGTGCAGTGGACATGGCTACCCATCCCTCACAGAGGAGGACACAGGGCTCAGAGAGGTGCAGGGGCCTCACCAAGGGTACATGTGGGATGGAGCGGGGTTTTGTAGCTTCGGGAGACCCGCTTCTGGGCCCTTGGGTGCTGAGGCACTGGGAGAGCTGATCCACTGAGAGGGTGGAGTGGGGAGGAGGCTGCAAGGATAGGGCCCAGAGGGCCAGTCTGAGGCGGGCCCCAGGGAGGAACACCAAGGCCTGGTCCATGGGGGCTGGGGGCAGGGGGCGCTGCCCAGACCCTCTTACTGCCCTGAGAAATGGCACTGCTTGGACTTTCTTGTTGCCTTAGAGACCCAAATGTTCTGGTTGCCAAACTGAGCTCGTGCTTATGCAAGGGAACAAGCAAGACTGTAGTGCCAGCCTGAGGTAGGTACTGTCACACCCATCTGGAGTACTATTGGCCCATTTTACAGATGGGAAGCTGGGGCTCAGAAATGAAGTCACCTGCAGAGGCCACAAGCTGGGGCCTGCAGGGGCCAGGGCTCTCACCTCAGGCTCCCCAGTCCTGGAAAGGGGAGGGAGGGGTGAGGAGGCCAGCCTGCAGGGTGTACGCCTGCGGGGGGCTGGGGTGGGGGTGGGGGTGGGGCGGCAGCCTCCGGCCCGCCTGCCTCCAGGGTGCTGGCCTATTTCTGCAGCACATTCTTGGCAGCTACTTGTCCCTGTCCCGCCAGAGGCGGACCTTTCCCAATGCCTTTCTGTTCAAGATCACCGGCGTGGATGGAGACTCGGGCCCAGGTGGGCGAACTTGGCTGAACAAAGTTCCTTTTCTCCTCTAGGAGCAGAGTGAAGGCCAGATCTGGGCTCCGCACCAGCGACGGGCGGGGTTTGGCCTGGCCGACGGCTCCCCCGGGAAAGGAGCACGGCCTCCTCACATGGGGCCAGGACTCCCGGTCCCACATTTCAAACCAGTCTCTGTGTTCATCTTGGAATTTTTGGCAACGTGTGGCATGACATTTCCAGGACAGGGGGCCGCACACGTACCACCAAGATGGCTCCAGGGTTCTCCGAACTGCCTCCCTGGGCAGGTTATTGCTCCGAGGACAGAACACAGGACCCAGAACGGCTGACTGCCCGCCTTCCCTCTGAAAAGATCTTTGAAAAGTACTGGGCGAATTGCTTCTTTATTGTTTTCGCATGGCTTTAATTGAATTCAGAGAATCATGCTTTCACAACAAATACATGCAAACCCAAAAAAGTTATTTTAAAAGGTAAGTTCCTGATTTTTGTGGTTTTTTTGTATCGTGTCATTTTTTGAATTTTACCTAAAATGGAGCATGAGAAACCTTTGGGGAGTTCCTTAATATATAAACAGACAGAATTTCCCCATCCTTCATTCTAAGAAAAAATAAAAGCAAGGCTCAAGTCTCAAGAAAAAGATGAGCAAAGACAGGGACAGGGAGAGTAGACTTGGTAGTCAACCAGACACCACAGGTCCTGGGTTCAAGTCTCCCCCCACATTCTTCAGGCTTGGTTGGGTCCTAGGGTCCCCTGACCTCACTCCACCCTCCATCACAGCCCACACACAGTTTAGTCAACATGTTTATCCAGCAGCTACCACAAGTCAGCACTATTCTAGAATCTGGGGCAGCGGACAGAATGGACGAAGACTCCTCCCTTCGTGGAGCCGATGCTGCCATGAGAGACATGGACAGCGGACACCACCCCATTGTGCTGCCTGCTGACGGGGGGGCTCTGAGGAGAGTTAGAACCAGGAGGCAGGGAGGGGGGTGTCAGGACATGCAGCCAGGCCACTAAGCTGTTCAGTGTGACATTCAGGGGAAGTATCATCAAGAAGGTAACAGGGGAGCAAATATCTGACGATCCCACAGATTCTAAGGGAAGAGAGCTGCAGATACAGGATGGGGTGTGCAGAAACAAGCCCAGCATGTTCCAGAAACATCCAGGGCGCCAGCCACTCTGTGCGGCTGCAGTGAAGTGACAGGTAGGAGCGTTCCAGAAAGTGGAGGAAGGGGACCGAGTGGCTCCAAGCAGAGGAGGGACAAGACCCATTTGCATTGGGCTCCCCCAGAAACATAGATTCATCCACGTTCTGGAATCTGTGAATGTGACTTTGAGAAAAGAGTCTTTGCAGATGTAGGTAATGCAGGCTCTCAAGATGTGCTCGTCCTGGGTTATCCAGATGGGCCGGAAGTCCGGTGACAAGTGTTTTTATAAGAGACGCACAGAGATAAACACAGGGAGAGACGGCCGTGTGAAGAGTGAGGCAGACAGGGGAGTGAGGTGGCGACAGGCCAAGGAGCGCCGGAGCCACCAGCAGCTGGAAGAGGCCAGAAAGGGTCCTTCCCAAGAGCCCTCAGAGAGAGGGTGGCCCTGACCACACCTAGATTTCGACCCAGAGAAACTGATTTCAGACCTCTGGCCTCCAGGACTATGTAAGAATAAGTATGTGTTGTTGTAAGTCACCCGTTTTGTAGTGATTTGTTGTGGCAGCCACAGGAAATGAGTACACTACTGCAAGGGGCTGGGGTGAAAGTGGGAAGACCAGCGTGGGGGTCGGTCCAAGACATCGCCCCCCAAGGGACTCCCACGTCCATCGGGCCTGCCCATATCCAGGTTTTGCCCTGTTGCACATCTTCTGGGTGATTGTTTAAAATGTCTTTCCTTGTTTCAATTTAAATAAGCTTATTTTAAAATGCAACAAAATATTACTAAGTTGAAGACAAAACTAGATTCATTTTCCATAAATAGAAGGTAACTATGAAAGTAAATTCAAGAAGAACCAAACCATAACTACATTCTAATGGCATGCTCCACAGCCCGCTGAGTTCTGAGTCTGTGACTCCACTTTGTGTCTAAAAACATAAAGTAGTGCTAGTGTCAGGGATGCAGAAAAGGCAGTTAGCATCGGAGAGGGCTTCTCTCACAGCGCCATTCCTTGTCCCTGCTCCCCAGTGTCGGCACAGGCCACACATGGGCAAGGTCGTGTCCCCCAGCCCTGGTGGCCCAGCCACTTGGATGGTGTTGGTCTCCCCTTCAGACCTGGTGGATTTTGACGATGAGATGGGAGCTTCCCAGAGAAGGTATCTCAGTGCAGAACATGGGGAGGGCCATGGGAGCCAGGCTGGGACCTGGGCCTATCCACAGAGGGGACCCCTGGGAATGAATGATTTAAATTGGTGTGAGCTTCTCCCGTGGACCATAGACATTCTGGGATGTGCCCAGTATGTCCATGGTATAGAATGACGTGCACAAATCCACAGTGATAGATCGATTGTGCCCGGTCCCTGCACAGTTTTTAAAACCATGTGCAGTCATGACTTGAGTTTTTCAAGCCACAGGGAGCACACGAAGGAATGACACCACAGACTCCATTGAAATACTTGCCAGGCACAGAAACAGGTCGCAGGAGACCCAAATCTTCAGCCACAAACTCGAGTGCAAGAAACGAGTGCTGGTGACTTCAATTTGTCTCACCCAGGAGCCTAACATCTAGGGCAGGCTTGTCCAACCCCCAACACACGGACCGCATGGCGCCCAGGATGACTTTGAATTTGGCCCAACACAAGTTGGTAAAACATCATGAGATTTCTTTGAGACCTTTTTTTTTTTAGCTCATCAGCTAACATGAGTGTGTTTTAGGTGTGGCCCAAGACAGTTCTTCTTCCAATGTGGCCCCGGGAAGCGAAAAATTGGACCCGCCTGGTCCAGGCTCAGTCACAAAGCAACAGGCCTTCCCAGTAGACAGTAGAGGGAAGGGCACTCTTTCTCCAGGTCCCCTCCCGGCAGGGCCCTTCTGGGCTGTCTATGTGCCTTGCTCCTGGCTGCCCCCCTGCACACGGCACCCTGCCTCCTCAAGGGCCTGTCCCCAGGGCTGACTGGTAGCAGCACCCCATTCACTCTCGTTTGGGGCTTTTCTGCACCCTGCCCCACTTTGATAGAGTCCTTTTATTAAACCATCCTCAACTTACTGCACCTGAATGTGCCTCAGGACACACATACTCACATACTTGTCACTGGACCGGGTAGTTCACGCATTTGAGAAACAGACAGAGCACCCTGTCCTAATGGGGGAGAGGAGGTGTGGCCCACAGTGGCACCATGATTCCCCAAAGGATGGCTGGCGGTGGCATGGAGTAAGTGCAGGGAGAGGGCAAGGCATTGGAGCATCAGGTGGCTGTGACACTCAGTTGCTATAGCAACCATGACCAAAAAAAGTAACAACCTTAGAGCAACATTTATCTAAATGTGACCCCGATCGTGCCATCCACTGACTGCGTGGTGCTGGTCAGAAAGGAGATAAGTTCAGAACTTGAGCAGGTTTGGAAACCTTTGTAGCATTTTGGTGGAGCATCATGCCCTTACTGCATCGGGCACAGATATACGCAGGCATGGTCAAAGTCACATGGTGCGTTGTCGGTGGTGCAGCCATGTCGTGCAGCAGGACCGTGTCACCCTATGTAAGGTTTTCAAGTCAGTCTTTATTGCAACCCAAATGAATTTAAAATATGAAATTATTTCTTTCTTCAAAAGATAATCAGATAACTCTAACAGAAAAGAAAGTGCTGGAACTGCTGCTAATGAAGGATGGGAGATGAATTTTTAAAATAGGACGTCATTTGCTCCATTTGAGGCAAAAGTTTAAAATGGACATCCTGAGCTTGCTTTAAGTCACATTAAAATCTCTGTTCATTTCTGTCACTATACCTCTATGAGGGACCAGTTTCCCTGATATTAAGATTACTAATGCAAAGACTAGGAAAAGCTTAGGTGCACATGACGCCCTGCGAGTAGCATTGTGTCAGTTCAATCTAGATTAGATACCTTAATAAGCCAGAAGTGAATCTGTTAAAACCTTCAAAGATAGATAGAGTATTGGAGTTCTTTTTGATTATTCTAGTTGCAGAATGACAAAAAGTTATTGGTGTCATTATAATCCTTTATGTTAATAATCAACATGTACACTTTCACGAGACGCACTGTGTTAGAGAAGGTACCTAGGGACAAAGAGAAGTTCAGGGCTGAGCGGTCCATCTGAGGACACAGGTGGAGTGTCAGGAGGCTCACGGACACTATTTCATCACCTGAGAAGCAGGGCAGATATGACGGAGGACCACACACAGGGCCTGATTATGAGGGACCCTTAGTTGCAGTGACAGTTAAATGCTCAACTCTGCGGACATCAGTTACACGTGGGAAGAGTATGGGGGAGAGGGGGACCCTGAGACATGTTCATTGCAGCATTGTTTATAACAGCAAGGCATGGAAACAATGTAAGTGTCATCGGTGGGTGAATGGATAAAGAAAATGTGGTAAATATACATACATATATACACAATGGAATAATATTCAGCCATAAAAAGAAAGAAATCTTGCCATTTGTGACAACATGAAAGGACCTGGAGGGCATTTTTTTAAATTCATTTTTATTGTTAGACTTATTGGGGTGACATCTGTTAGCTGGAGGGCATTATGCTAGATGAAATAAGTCAGACAGAGAAAGACAAACATTGTATGATCTTACTTAAAATATATGTGGCTACACAAACAAACAAAAACTGAATTCATAGATACAAGAAAACAGATTGGTGCAAAATAAATAAGCCCTGGGGGTGTAATGTATAGCATGGGGATTATACTTAATAATACTGTATTGCATATTTGAAGTTGCTGAGAGAATAATCTTAAAAGTTCTCATAAGAAAAAATATTGTAACTGTGTGTAGTGGTGGATGTTAACTAGACTCGTGGTGATCATTTCACAATATATACAAATACCGAATCACGTTGTAGACCTGAAACTAATATAATGTTATATGTCAATTATATCTCAAAAAAAGAAGAAAAATTTGGCCAGTCCCTGCTATCACTACTGGGATATCACACTTGTGGAGACACAACTTTTCCCTGAGTGAATGGATGGATAGTAAGGAAAAGAAGGGCAGACGGTTTGGGATTGCTTCCATTTGCCCCTCTCTGCCTTCTCCATCCTATTCTAGATCCCAGGAGACCAGTCTGCATTGGCCTGGAAAGGATCTCCTTTCCTTTGATTTCCATTTAGGTTTAGCAGTGAGAAGCATTTGCAGGAGGTTGGAGGGGAGAGGAGAGAGAGAGAGCCTTCTTGCAGAGTCACCTGCATCCCACAACCCAAAGTCACAGCTTCTACCAAATGACCTTCTCTCCACAACCCTTCCAGTCTCAGAGTTCCAGAAGCTTCTGTCTCCCCTAGCGCATTAAGGCCCAGGTACAGTAATGGTTCCCTGCTGTTGTTAGCATCAGAATACCACCAGCGATTTCCCTACTCCTTGTCCATACCTTCACAAAGGCTACTTTTATGAAAATCTTCTCAAATAACCCAGTTTGAATGTGCCATCTTACCCTACAGGAACCCTGACTGGTACAAAGTATAACTGCTTTTTTTTTTTTAATAACTAAATTTAACTTGAATCCACTGGGTTTGGGTTCAATTTTAGTAGATTTCTGGCAATCCCCCTTAATTCATAGTTTCACACACAACTGCCTCCACCTTCTCTGGGATTATGTGTAAATAGAGTGATTTGTGAGGGGCAGTCCCAGTTGACTCACAGCTTCCTTTTTAGTGGTGCTCCCTTCACTCTCAGAGTCTAGACAGTAAATGATGTGGTGACCCTTCATACAAGGTGCTGCTAGGTCTAGGGCAAGCTTGTCAAACCCGTAGCACACTGGTTACATGCAGCCCAGGACGGCTTTGAATGTGGCCCAACACAAATTTGTAAACTTTCGTAAAACATAATGAAAATTATGCACAGATCTCTTTTTTAGCTCATCAGCTATTGTTAATGTATTTTATGTGTGGTCCAGGATAATTCTTCTTCCAACGTGGCCCAGGGAAGCCAAAAGATTGGACACCCTGGTCTAGGGAACCTTATTCTTTGTCCAGATTGCTTGGTTGGCATCAGCTACAGGCCCCCTTATCCAGTCAGCCCTGAGTTTTTACTCCTCGCCATTTCCAGCAGGATCCTCCTCCTCGTCTCCTGACCTGTTTTTTCTCTTAGCTTCTTATGCCTATCAGTGAACAAAACAGAAAAAAGAAAAAGCCCTGATTGCAAAGAATTTTCTTCTTTCTGATTGTCTAAAACATGTTTTTTTTAAGGCTATGAGCATTCCTCTGAATAGTGCTTTGTATGCATCTCACAGGTTTTAATATACGTGCTCTTACACAATTTTGGATCTAATTTCTTTTCTGCCCTAGGGCCACTTAAATAGTTTTTTCGAGGAAAAAATTTTTACTATCCTTTTATTGCACTTAGAAAAATATTTCATTTGGCTTCTGCTTTTTAAAAAAAAAAAAAACGTTTAAATCGATCGTAAAATTTGTGACTATTCCTTTAATCCCCACAACTCATCAAGCTAGAGAGTATCATTCCCATTTTATACATGAGAAAACAGAGGCCCAGAAAAGACCAATAGTTAAGGGTCACAGACAGAATGGGAATTCAACCCTAACCTATAGGAGTCAGACAAGCAGCCAGGACCATTGTTACATGTTCACTTTCAATAGAATAAGTCAGAGGAGACTTCTCTGAAGGGTTACATGAGCTAGTCTTGTGTGACAATTGGAGTAAGTGACCCTCTAGGCTGAAGGAACAGCAAGGGGCTTGAAGAGAGAACAAGTGACTTCTTGTACCATCCATTCGTTGTCACTAGAGAATTGAGCTCACATTTCTGAGCACAGCCCTTGAAGTCATTCGTGCCATCTGCTGGCCTCTAATTTGCTCTTTGTTCACACATACACACACACACACACACACACACACGCACACACACACCTGCCCAGAACTCTGAAAACATCCTGAACCAACATAAGCCATGGGTAGGTTTAGAGAGTCCTGGATCATGTGCCAAATCCAGGAGCATGCCACAGCTGAAGGGCCAGTGTCAGCACCAGGGATGGTCACTTGAGAGCCCCCAAACCAGCCAGATGACTGCGTGATGTGCTCAGCCTCTCTGTCCCCTCTTCCCATCTGCTCAATGGGTGGCCTGGGCCCTGGAGTCCCCATAGTACGCCATGGTCTGACCCACTTGCACTCTGCAAACAAGCAACATGTAGCTCATTTTCCTGTTTGTTGATGACAAGACAATCTCCAAAACCCCAATGAGCTAGAGGGGTGACAGAAAGGCCATCTGGCCAACACCCATCTCTGTGGCCAGTGATCATTTGTTTTCCAGCTGTGTTTTTAGAAGAAAATAATTAAGGCTCCAAATGCTGCCAAAGGGTGGCTGTGAGGCCATCCTTGGAAGTGACCCTGTGGTTGAGCCCCACTGGTTAGACTCTCTTGCCCTGGCTGGAGCCCCACCCATTGGTCCTTGCCAGGGCCACTTTAGTTCACAGTTCATGGGGCACCAGAAGCAGCAGTCCCCTCTCCTGGGCTGCAATTCTCAGACCCTGTCTGGCCTAGGCTGACCAGACATACCTTTTTAAATGGGACAGAAAACAATAGTAGTACTGTCTTGTTTCAGCCTAGTCTCACTGGGCTAAATTCAAGGGGTCAGTAGGCTGACCACAGGTACCATTTGAAAGGGGATAACACTATTGTTTTCTGTCCCATTTAAAGTGGTACATCCGGTCAGCCTAGTCTGGTATCATCCCTACCCACCCACTTCCCCACTGTTCTCTGAGCACCTGCAGTGTGCTTCGTGGCTGGCGGAGCCCATTCTCATCTGTCCTCATAACTGCCTGGGAGCTAGGCTTTCTCAACCCCCTTTCACAGATGAGGAAACTGAGGCTCAGGGAGATGGAAGGGCTTGTAGGGTCACAGGCCAACGAAAGGAGCAGCGAAACTCTGAGCAAGCCCCTGAATTCCTCACCATTGTCTCACCTTCCCTCACCCCCAACCCCAAACCCTGTCTCTAGCATGGTCCTCTCTCTGAGCTCCACCTCATATCCAACAGCCCGCAGACCTTCCACTGGGGGACAAATGTCTGCAGGTACCTCAGATTCAACAAGGCCCAGATAGTTGCCCCCACTGCCTCAGCCTGCTGCCATCTTGCTTCCGAAGTCCTGCAAATGGACATCTTGTTGCCCCAGTGCTGGATCCGGGGGCCAGGCCATGGTTCGCTTCCTCCCCACCACCACCTGCTCTGTGGGTGCAACCTCCCAGAGCTCCCTTCTGCTGCCTTCTCCCCCCACAGACCTGCACCAAAGCCTACCTGCTCATCTCCTACTGCCTCAGAGATCTTTCTAAAGAGAGAAGCACACCAGGTCACTTCTGCTAAGGACTTCATGGAGCCTCCAACCACAGAGGGGACAGGGAGGCCCTGGGCGCCCCAGCTTCCTGTGCTCCACTCGCTCACCCAACCCAAGGTCTGCTTTCAGCCCTCTCTCCCTGCCTGATCCTACCTGTCCTACCCAAAATGGACAAAAGATTTTTCAACCATTAGCCATGCCCTTAATTTGGTAGCAGCACCTCAGATTTTCCTGGGGCTGTCCCCACCCCATGCCACCCCTATGATGACATGTACAGGGATTGGCTCAGGGGTGTACGATTCCCTGGGCAATTGATGGAAATTCCAGAACTTTTGCCAAATTCTCTGAGTTAGAATGTTACAGTGCCCTGAGCAGCCAGGGCTACCAGGGCAGAAAAGCAGAGCTGAGAGATTGAAAGAGAAGGACACATATGCTGAGCCCCAGGGTCCAGCTATACCTGCACCTACACCCTGTATTTTTGAGCTATGTGAACCAATAAAGTCCCTTTTTGACTTGTACCAGTTGGAGTTTTTTCTCCCAGTTGCATACCATTAAGATCAGTTTGGATGACTCTGTACTTCTAGGGAGAGTGGGTGGCTGCCTCCACTTGCTCCCCATTATCTGTTGTTCTTTGAGGCACAGAAAAGATCTACCTTTGCCCCCCAGCTTGACAATGAGGTGCCAAGGGCAGGGATGGAACCTGACTCCTCACTGGTCCTCAATACCAGCACGAGCTGGTGCACAGTCAGCCCAGAAGTGCTTGAGGGATGAAGGAAGGAGGAAGAGGAAGCCGGGAGAGGCTTCCTGAGCAGAAACCCATCCTTGCCTTTGGTGTTGCTGCACACCCTCTCCCCTCAGGAAAGAGGCAAGGTCATTTGTCTCTTGGGAAAGAGGAAAGATGGGAAAGGAAGTTTCTCACCACCTCTGCAGCCTCTCCCCGTCTGACCCCATCTGTAACTCTCAAACCCCCACTGAGTGTGATGGATGGATGGATGGACCACCCAGCATATTCCCCTTCTCCTCTCATTCCAGGTGGCTCCAGGGTAAACCCCAGCCCCCAGATTCTAGGACTTCTCCACGACTGGGGAAGTGAGCTCACTTCTCACCCCTCATCAGGGTGGCTCATTGCATAGACCCTGGCCACCAGGACGGGGTTCCTGCCTGAGCCCCGAGACCATCTGGAGTTAGGCTGAGGGGGAGACAGCACCATGTAGACCCTGTGTGAGACCCTGGATCTATTTTATCAGGAATACTGAATTCTCTTTCTTTTTTACTCAAGTTGATGTCTTAGCTCAGGCTGCTATAACAAATAACCATAGACCAGGTGATTCAAACACCAGACATTTATTTCTCACAGTTCTGGAGACTAGAAAGTCAAGATCAAGGTGCCAGCAGATGCCATTCTTTTGGTTCTTGATGAGGACCCTATTCCTGGGCTATTTTCCATTGTGTCTTAGTGCATGAGACAGAGAGAGAGAGAGAGAGAGAGAGAGAGAGAGAGAGAGAGAGAGAGAGAGAGACACTTTCTTCCTCCTCTGTAAGGGCACTAATCCTATCATGGGGGCTCCACCCGCATGATCTCATCCAACCCTAAGCTCCTCCCAAAGGCCTGCCTCCAAATACCATCACATTGGGGGTTAGGGTTTCAACATGGATTTTGCAAGAACACAAACATTTGATCAAACAGCAAGTTTGAGGTGCATTCCTGCTCCATGAACTGAGCAGAGGCCTGAGTCCAGCAGTCTGTGGGACTCAGAAGTTAGGAGGTAGACCCAGAGTCCTGAGCTTAGTAGGGACCTCGGGGTCCCATTACAATAAGCAATTGAGATCACTGGAGTACAGGAATCTCCTTGATGGCAATTGGCAGGACACAGTGTCACATTTCAAATTATCTTCAGTCAGCCAGATGTGGAAGTCAGGTGGGGTAAAGCCACATAAAAGCCAGGATCCCTGACATGGGCAGTTACCACGACCTGCCTGTGTATTTGGTGTGGGTGGAAATTAAAACAGGGATAGCATGTCCCTTCCAGGAAAGGCTTTGTGGTCACTAGGTATTGTATCTCTGCTATGATTCTGCCTGTGCACATGGACATGCCAGGCTAGAAGGCTATGAGTCTGGATGTCAGCCTATTTTCAGTTATTTTGCTCATCAACATTTGCAGACCCACAAGAAGATGCAAAGCCTTTACTCCATAGACTGAGATGGATCAGCTTCATGACATGGGACAATTTGCAACCCCAGAGGACATGGAGTCCCTTTTTTCTAACTGTCCTGGCTTCTCTGTACTAAGTGGCCCAGGAGCTCAGCCCAGCAGGTAGAGGAGGGTGGGAGTGGGGGGACATGAGGCCCCATCACACATCTATGGGCACTGTCCCCCAGTGAGCTCGTGAGGGTGGCAGAACTCAGGGACATAGTCCGGTGAAGGCCTGATGTGCTCCACAGTCCAGGGTTTGAGTCACAGGCCTATACCGGCCACTTTGCAGGTTGGTCCGGAGGCCTACACGGCTCCTCCAGGGCGAGGGGCTAGCTGTCTGCTTCCCAGGATCCCCAGGCCCTTTGCACTGAAATCCTTTCCTTGCAGGCTTTGAGGCTCTTGATTTCTTTTGGGGGGGGAGGCTGATGAAAATGTTCTCAAACTGGTTGTGCTAATGGTCCCACAACTCTGAATACTATTGAACTGTAGGCTTTGAATGGGTCAATTGTAGGGTCTGTGAATTACAGTTCAATAAAGCCATTACATAAAAAGCAAAGCACAATGAGGATTATACACCACATAGCATCTTTGTAACCGCCTTTTCCTACTACACAATGTAGTTTGTACACACCTGTGCCGTCATCGAATTCTCAGGGCTGCACGGCATCTCAGACGTGGTCTGCTCTTCTGTGATCATCCCCTGTTGGTATGGATCACCAGGCTTCTCTCTAGAAGGTTATACCTATTGACAGGCAGTGGATGGGAGTGATTGCTCTCTTCCTTTTATGCAAGTCTGCACTATGAGGCTGCAGAGAGCCAAGGCTCAAACCAGGCTGGTCCAATTCCTGGGCCGTGCCCTCTCTGCCCTCACCACTGCCTCTGCCTTGTGCTGGCATCGTCACCCCTCCCTGCCCACGGCTCCTGCATGCTAGGACTAGGGGCTGCTGCTTGTCTAGCAGCACGTGGTCCCTGCACAGCCGCTTGCCTGCTCTAAGCAGGGCAGATGACAGACATCTGAAGCAGCACAGTGGCCAGGGCATTGCAGGGTGTAAAATCAGGTGCTAATATCAAACTATCCTAGGGGAGGAGGGCAATGACATGGGGAAGGTTGTATATATCTATGGATTATACATTTAAAAGTCTTAGAGATAGGCAGAGGCAATGTATTGATGCTGCTGGAATCCTGATTTCAACCAGCAAGCTATAAAAAGACATTTTTGAGACAATTGAGGAATATTGAATATATTCCAATATACGAGGGCATCCAGCCATGTAATATAAAAAATAGAGGCATTTATGTCTGGATTTTTTTCCAGACAGCCCTTGTATACAAATTCATATCGACTATGAAGTGAGTGTTAGATAATATCAAGGCATTACTATTCATTTCATTTGGTGCAATACTGGAGCATTGCACCGTAAGAGCCTGTACTTGTAAATACACATAGTGAATTATTAATGAATCAAATCATATCAGGACTTGTTTCAGCAAAACCAAACCAACTAGAGGCTGGAAGGGTAGGTGAGGCAAGATGGGTTAAATGTCAATAATGGTTGCCTCTGAGAGATGAGCATGTGGGGGTTCATTTTTGAAAGTTATCTAAGAAAAAAAGTGTACGTGCACGTGGGTGTGACTTATTTACTGAGATCAAAAAGAATTTCTAAAGATAATACTATTAAGGAAAGGAAGTTAAGAACTGCACACTCAGGTTTCCATTTACAAGAAAAGGAAGATGGCTTCTACACTTAGGTCAAGTTATTTTAGAAGATGCGTAAGATGTCGTGCCAGCGGAATGGGGAAGTCTTCTCCTATTGCCCCATCCTCTTGTCCCTGAAGGAGATATTTATCTCCTGAGGTCCCCCCTCATTTCAGCCTGGGGTGGGTAGGATCCAACAGAGCCAGCTCACTGGTGCAAAGATGGTGAACAGACGCCCAGCAAGCACTCCTGCATCCTGGGCAGGTTTCCTGCAGCATTGTGAGCTGTAAAGCCCTTACCCCCCATACTCCACAGAAAATCCAAGTTACAGAACAGGGCTCCCAAGTGATACAGGCAGGTGGTGCTGCTACCCTCAACCTGTGACGACTTCAAGGTAGGCTGACCAAACATACCATTTTAAAGGGACAGAAAACAACGGTCCTGTCTCATTTCAGATGGCACGTATGGTCAGCCTAGTCTGACTGGGCTAAATTCAAGGTGTCAGTAGGCTGACCATACATGCCATTTGAAATGGGATAATACTGTTGTTTTCTGTCCCATTTAAAATGGTACTTCTGGTCAGCCTACCTCAAGGCCTTTCACAAAGATCAGTGCTTGGTTGGAGGACCTACCGCCATACTGCACAGCACATGAAGGTAACCCATACCTACTCAATGACTGGGCGTTGCCTGGAGGTCCCCAAACACAGCCAAAGCATGGAGCAGCAGGGGCCAGTCAGAGGGCAGACAGTGCCGTAGCCCTGGGGACCAGAGCCAATCTCACCAGGTAAGCCAAACCCCCCACCAATCAAGGACAAAATGCCCAAGGCATCCAGGTATGCATACCTTTAGGAGGACTGGATCCAGCTGCACAGATTTGTTTCCCTCTGTTTTCTCTCCACTCCTGGGTTTTCTCCACTAGGGTCAAACTGGCCACAAGTGACATCCCAGTCTTACATTCTAATACTTTAGTAATTTCTCTGAAAAGAAAGCCCCTCTTTTCTGGTGAGCCCTGCAAAGCTTTTCTGGGATGACACTCACTGGTTCTCAATGGCCTGATTTAGGTCCCTTGCCCAGTCCAGACTCAATTCCTGTGTTCAGAATATGATGTCCTCGTTGTCCAGGCCTGGGTGCTCATTGCAGCCACCAAGAGGTAAGCCAGCTCCATGTGACCCAACAGGCTGCGAGTACAGAAGGGGTGATTCCACAGAGGAGTCCAGGGTGCTGTCCCAGGAGGAAGGGAAACAGGCCCAGATAGCCCCTCTGTGCACTGGTCACTCCTGAGGGCACCAGTGCCTGCATGCCTAGTGAGCTCCCAGGCAGGCCTTCCGGAAGCCTCCATCATGTCCCCAGGACTTCAACAAACATGGAAATGAGGCCACACATGGGGGAGGTATGGCTCTCGGCATGCTCAGGTGCCCAGCAACCTGCCCCGTGGGGCTGGACTGACTCTTGCATAGGATCCCCTCAACCACCCTGTCTGCGTGGGCCACCCAGAAGCATTCCCTCTCTACTGCCTGATGGAGAGGAACAACAGAAGAGTCCTGGACCCCAAACCTTCACCCTCTGTCCTTGCTCTGGGCTCAGAGAATCACGGATGACTTGGAGGGTCCATTCACTGCCCCCCTCAGAGAACCACCCCCAATACCCACTTCCCCCCAGGGAGTCTAGAGGAATTTGGGAGTGTATGCAGCAGCAGCTCAGCTTCCTATGGGACTGGGCAGGAAACTGAGGCTGGTAGGACAGCCAGCACCAGCCTAGGAGGGGGACAGGAGAACGTGGGAGGCTAGCTTCTCTGAGGACACGGCCACACTCAGCTCCAGGCAACTGCTGCCCTTTGTGCTGGGGCCAGCTCTAACTGGTTCCAAGAACCTGGAAGTCCAGGGCACAGTCTAGAACCTTCTTAATCTTAGCTTAGTAGACAAGAAGAAAGGAAATTAGAATGCAGGACCAAAGTCTCCCTAGGAATGGATGGTAGCTAGAATGACCTTCCATCCCAGTTGACCTGGGACTGAAAGGTTGATGTGAACTTCAGTGCTAAAACCAGGACGATCTTGGGCAAACTCAGGTGGTCACCCTGGGCTGTGCCCTCAGGAAGGGTGACTGATAGCATTTCCTGGAGGAAGTATGTGGGGTCAAGCAGGCTGGCTCAGGCAGAGTGAACCAGGCCCCAGTCAGGGCAGCTGTCAGGGCGGCTGCCAGGCAGAACACAAGGGAGACAGCATTCCTGCCCTCCACGGACCTCTGCTGGTGTCTCCCACTGACCGAAGCCAACCAGAAGCCAAGGGGCCTGGGATGCTGATGAAGGCCAGCTCCTGGGCCACAGAGCAGGGGAAGGGATGAAGAGTGGCCCTGTGGGAACATGGGGTAAATACCTGGCCTGAGGCAAAATCATCAGAGAGGACAGGACTGTACACGGACCCTTCAGAACAAAACATTGCCCAGGCAGGGTCCATCTCCTGGGCATTTCACGCTCTCCTCACCTGCATCACGGTGCTTCTCCCCAGAGGCTGTGCTCTGGGAGGCTTTGGGTTCCTCACACTTGGGACCTCTTCCCCAGCATCCCCTGGACAGAGATGCTGTGACCCTTTGTGTGCATAACAGGCCTGGTGACATGCATGCACCTTTCCGGGAAAGCCCCCAGACCTGGTCCTCTGCAGACTGAGGTAGCCCTTTTGCAGCCTGGGGGTCCCCTGGCAGATTGGGGAGGGCTCTGGCAGCCAAGCCCTGCATGGGCCCTGCCTGTTGAGTCTTCTCTGGATGTCCCACTGAGTGTGGGAGCCCCTCACCACAGCCAGCAGCAACTGGAGTTGGGGTGGCTGTATACAATCACACAGTGGACCCAACTTCTACTGACCACGGCCATCGGAGCAAGGGTCAGCTAACCCAGCACACAGACCAAACCCCTGGCCTGTTTTCATATGCCCAGCAAGCTAGGAATGGCTATCATACTCATGTTCATAAAGGATTATAAAAATCAAAACAAAACAGAAAGAATATGCAACACAGAGAGGTCTTCTGTGGCCCACAAAGCCTAAAATATTTACCTAATGAATTCCCTGCTGTCTTCTTCTCTGGGTTACTCACAGCCTCAAACCCCAGGTCAAGTTACCCAGCTAGGTCTGGCCACAGCCATCGGCCTGGCTGGCAGGGCAGCCTCCCCTCTGGTGTTTCACAGAGAAATGCCCCCAACAAAGGAAGAGGCTGTCCAGCCTCCAGCTCCCCTAGATGGGCCAGGGTTTCCCTTCTGGTCCCCCAGCCAGCTCGGGACCACAGAATGCTGCCCCCAGTAGTACCCTGCTTGGTCTTCCAGGAAAGGCCTGTTTATAACGGAAACTTGAAACAATTACCTTGAATTATTTTTAAAAAGAGCCTCTTATAAGTTTTTGGGTCCTCCTTCCCTTAGTTGGTCTTTGCTCTGTGGCCAGCCTCTTGCTTTGTTTGGGTACCAGGAAGGGGCTTAACTGGGATGTGTGATTCCAGCACCCACAGTGCTCCCTATCATCCTACTGCCTCTTTCCCCCACTCATCTTCTTCTTGCACTACCTGCTTAGACTCTGTGGGCACTGCTCCTAGACAAGGTGTAGAGGAATCACTGCGATGCGGGTGGATCTTACTTTCCACCCCAGGCCTTGGCACATACAGTCCCCTCCACACTTCACTTGCCCGTTGAATTCCTTTTCAACTTGCAAAATTCAGCTAACATCTGAAGCCACCCTCGTGTGTGTGTGTGTGTGTGTGTGTGTGTGTGTGTGTGTGTGTGTATTTGCCTGAGAAGACTATGAGCTCCTCCAGGATGAACACTCGATTGGTTTCCTCTCTGCAACCTTGGCCTAGTACAGGGCAAGCACGTGGACGTGTCGAGAACATTTGTGGGACAAATGCACATCTGTGCTTTATTTCACCTCATTGTTGTGAATGTTCTGGCAGAAACCCCCATACCTGCCCTTTTGTCCCTCAGGAGATGCATGCCTCCCGAAATACTAGCTGCTCAGAATGGGTGGTTCCAGGCAGGCAGGACCGTCACCAGACCGCGGCATCCCCGCCGGAGCCTCCAGGGCTCAGAGGGCACTCTCCGATCGGGCTGTCCCACTGCCCGTGCTAGATGCAATCTCAGGTTTCTGCTCATTCCACACAGCCCCGCACCCTCCCTGGGTGAGCAGAGTAGAGGCCCGATTCTCCCAGGTGCAATGGCACATGCGATGTACTGGGTACAGTGCTCGTGTGCCTGGGCCAAATCCAGGCTTTGCAGCACTACTTGAAATTCTTTCTAATCGGAAGTCAAGCTCCAGCGACAAGTATTTGCAGTGTGACCACATTCTTGTTGAAATAATGACTATATACACAAAGAATAATGTTTAGGGAGGCGGAAAAATCGACAGTGGTTAGCCCTTAAGGTTTTGTTTATTCTGTAGTTCCTGAAATGAATATGTATTTCTTCAGTAAGAAAAAAAGTTATGGTCAGAAAAGAATACAGAAACACAGCCTTGGGACACACCTCTCCCTCAGGGCCTGCAGGAGAGAGAAAGCCATGCTCCAGGGGTTGCCTTTGTGCTGCCCCAGCCTCTGCTAGGGAAGAGGCCGCTTCTCGGTTCAGTGCTGGGTCTGAGATGGGGGTGGGGTGGAGCCATCTGGCAGCCAAAACCTGAACTGCACAGCCCTCCCTCTTTTCCATGTCCCAGCCAAGCTTCTGAGGACTTCCTCCCCGCAGGCCCTCCTTCTCTTGAAGGATTCATGCCTCAGTTTCCTACCCAGCTCTCTATTTCTGACTGTCCTTGAACCCTGGTCCCAGGTCAGGCTCTCAGACCGTCCTTAGTCATAGGTCTTTTGCACCCCACCCCAGCCCTACAGGAGGGAGAGGGGAGGGGGCTAGGGGTGGCTTCCTGCCTTCCCACTTCTTGTCTTTTCCATCTCAGGTCTGAGCTGAGGACCAGCAGCTCTGAGGTAAGGCACTCCATCCGGGTCAGGACATCTGAGATATCTGGCCTGGGCTCCCTGAACTCCATCTACTAAGGGTACCATTCAAGGTCTCCCTAGAATCTCCTACCCAGCCCAGATGAAGTGATCCAATGCAGGGCTCCCAGCTATGAGCCTCAGCACCCTGCACCTCCATTCCCGTGGACCCTCCACCAAAGCCCAGAAAGCCCTGTGCTCCACAGCCCTGGACTGAGTCATCCCCGGGCTCAGGGAGCTGCCCCTGACGTCTGCCTGGAATTTCTGCTCCCAGAGGGGTACAGGGAGATCAGGAGGAACAGGTGGTCACCCCTGATGGCCCAGGGGCCACAGCCCAGCTGGGACAAGTGGAGACTGGTGGTAAGGACCCCGATGACAACATGAGAGCAGGTAAAAACCCAACCAGGACTCTGACAGGAATTAGAAGGCAGCACTTACCATATCGTGGACCCCATAACTTGCCCCAGGCCCCAGTGGAAAAGCCACAAGGAGAAGCAGCTGAGCAGGGCCTGCGGCAGGGGACAGTAGGCATATTCCATGTCAACAGGACAGCCATGAGACTCACCCAGGCTGGGGATAGAGGGTTGGGAGCAGAACTCTGGGTTGTTTGGGAGAAGCCAGATCAGTGAGCAAATCTCCCAATTATATGAAACTTGACCTGAGGTTTGAAAAAACTGCAGGTGAAGAAGCCATGTCTGTGGCTGCTGTTTGCAATTCTCAGCGCACGGTCCCACCTTCCTAGCCAGAAGGGTCAAGATCATTCCTGGAAATTGGGGCCCCAGCCAGCCATAGAGATCAGCCTAGATGCTGGACACTCAGAACCCATTGGGAGTAGGCTCCGTGCCCCCTCCCCTCAAGTCCTGTGGACCTTGGCTCCAACTGCTCATTCTCCTGGAAGCACAAGTGTGGGGCCAGGTTGATGGGTGGGAGGCCTGTGTGTGGTCACACATCCTCCCTCCCCTAAGAGGGGACAGGTGGGGCCTCCTACCCAGAGCAGCCCCCTGCTTCCTGGATGAGTGACTTGGCACAGATTGCTTAATCCCACCAAAGCCCAGGGATTGCTTGGGGTACACCTGGACAGGTCCCTGACAAGGTCCAGGGCAGGAAGGAGTTTGAGCCAGCAGGTCCTGATCGGTTGGGCCCACCAGCTGCCTCACTGCTTCCCTGGACCTCAGATCGTAGTTCCAGCAGGTTGAAGGAGTCAGGACTCTATTTGGCTGCAAACAACAGACATTACTTCAGAGTGCCTCAAGCAAAGATGGAAATTTACTGAAAATTTCAAGGATGGATCCTGACTTCAGAAGTGGCTGATTCTAGGGTCTCCACAAAATGCTGATCTTTCTCCATCCCTAGCTCACAGTCACGAGGGTGGAGCAGAACAGTCTGATCTGCAGACTCTAGCTCTAGGGGAAAAGTCCAGCTGGGGAGTCGTGGGACCTTGCACACGCCTGTTCCTCCCTCTCTTTTGGAATCTCTTCCTCTGACAACTGCCATGGCTCTTCACCGACCTGCATCATCCCCTACCCCAACCCAGTCCTGGTGGAGCCTGGCAACCGCCAGACCCGTCTGGCCCGCCCCGTCCGCTCCCCAGCTGTAATTGCTCTGCGTGACTCTGGACGAATGTCTGCCTTCCACCATTTTGGAAGTGCCGAGTGGGTGCAGGCCCACGCATCATTGGGTCCCTAGCACCAGAACGGCATGACACAGTTGCTGGGCAATGACGGTGGTCCTGCAAGTGGAGGCTGAGGGGCCACTGTGGAGGTGCCTGGGCCAGCTCTGCCCTGTCCCAGCAGGACAAGTCACCTCACTGTTACTGAGCGTGCGTTTTCTCCAAGGGTCATTGCGTCCTCTCCCCGGGGCCTGCAGAGCCCGAGCGAAGCTGGAGAGAGATCCCATCAGGAACGGCTCTGGAAGAGACGGGGGAAAAACTTCATTTTGTTCGCTAATGGGACCGGGACGACCTGTTGGGAATGGCAGGATTTTTTTTTTTTTTTTAAGAAAAGTAAAAAACACCAGATGGCTTCACAGTCCGTAAATGCTGGGCCAGCTCTCGTGGCGTCCCCCGGGAGACCGAGGTCCGGAGCCCGGCGGGGAGGGTGGGGACGGCCGGGAACCCGCGCGGGAGCGCCGCCCTCGGTGCGTCACGGCGGACCGGCTTCGGGCTCTGGGGCCGGGGGGCGCGCGGGGCAGAGAGCGGAGGACAGCCCAGCACGCGTCACTCGGGAGGGGCGGCTTCCTGGGTCGCCCCAGCGTGGCCCCGGACCTGGGGAGTCTCCGCCTCCGAGTTCCGGCTCCTCGGGGAAGCCGGGGTTCCAGCTCTGCCACCGCCCCGGCTGCCCAGTTTTGGCCAAGTCCTTTCCCGCCTCCGAAGGGTCCTGGATGTCGCGGCTGTCAACCAGGGGCTGCGGTTCTCCGCTCACTGCGGTGCAGGCCACCGTGGGCCTCGTCTGGGCCGCAACGGGGCGCACAGCCGAGCCCGCGGGCCGTGCCCCACGACGTGCTCCGCGCCTCGGCGGGCTGCCCTGAGCGACCCGGCGGTCGGGCCCCTTGTCCCGCCGTTTAGAGACGGGGAATCAGCACAGAGCGGCCCGGGCCCTGCTCAAGGCCCCGCACCCTCCAGCGGCTCAGGTCCGTCGGCCGCCCCCAGCCCCGTTCCGGGGCACAGCGCCGGCCTTCCAGACCGGACTTGAGCCTGGAGCCGCCCCTCTCCCACTTCCCTGACTCCAGGGGGCCCAGGCCCCGCCGTTGTCACGACAACCGGGGGCCAATGGGGAGCAGGCAGGGGAGCAGGCCCCGCCCCTGGCGGAGGGCTCTGGGTGGGTTATAAAGACCGGCGGGCGGGCGGCGGGAGCCAGAGCCCAGGAGCGCCAGGCGCGCAGGCAGTGCCGCGTGTCCACTGTACGCAGAGCCCCAGGACCGCGAAGGGCGCGAGCAGCGGCCACCATGTGCGGTGAGTGCAGCGCCCGCCCGGCCCCCGCCCGCGGCCTCCCGCTCCGTGGCGGCCGCACGTTCCAGCGATCCAGCCTCTAAGAGCCTGGGCCTGAGAGCCGGGGGCCCGGGGGCAAGGAGGAGGCGCGGGACGGAGGCATCTCCTGGCCCCCGGCCCCGAGTGGGTGTCCCAGCGCAGTGGGGGGAGGGGAGCGCCCAACTTCAATCCCAGACCCTGTGAGGGCGACCCTGCCGGGTCCACAGAGAGAAGGGGGAACCGACCCTGGACCCTCGCAACACAGTGGTGTCCGCATGCCTTGTCCAGTAAGGGAGCCTCTCTCCGCTCGCCCCGAACCGCCCACAAAGGTGGCCAGGCGCATCTCAGGCACGGGGCACCCAGGCGCCCCGGAGGAGAGGCGACCCCACCTGCGCCTTCCCAGCCTCGGGAGCCGCCCCTGGTGCGCCCGCGACGGCCTGCGCCTCTTTCTCGCGTCCCACCTTGAACCCCTTGTCCCTAAAAGTGTTGTCGCCTCTTCGCTGAAACGAGCTTTGAGCGAGGAGTGGGAAGGGGTAGCAATGACCCCCGAGCCTGTGGCCGACGTTGTAAGAGTTTAGGACGGGGAGTGGGGCCGGGCTCCGCGTGTCCTGCGTACACGGCGCTGCCCCGCGAGCAAGGGCGGCCGCGGCCCCGCGCGCACATCTGCAATTCCTTACTCTCCTGGCTGGGCCGCCTCCGCCGGCTGTGGAGAGAGCCGGGAACTTCTGCTGGGACAAAAGGTCACTGTGCTTTTTTTTTTCCTTGAGTAGGATTCAGTTACCTACTCCAGCCTCCTGTGGCTGGAGGACCTGGTGGAACTTCTGAAGCCATGAAAGGCCTCTGTCTGACTTTGCTGAGGGCTGTGGGGTGGGGTGCGCCAGCGGTGAGCTCTGGGCCAAAGTCTGTACAGGCCTTGTGTCTGAGGCCAGCTTCTCCTGAAGAAGTGAAAAAGGAACGACTGACCAAAGAGCAGGCTTTGAGGTGCAGCCTCCCCCAGGCGGAGCAGACATCAGTTTTGTATCCTGAACCCTCGACAGAAATCTCAGGACTCCCAGCATCATTTGCGATGCATGGGGCTTGTGGGCAATTCCGGGGAGAGAGGTGAGGCAAAGGTGACAGTTTTGTCAAGACCTTTGGCCAACTGGGGGCCTTAGTGCCAAGACCCTCGCACTAAGAGGGTTTGCCCTCCAGCACTGCTAGCTGCCCTCCTTCCTGGGATGCCTTTCTGCCCCCATGACACCCCAGCCTCCCATCATACTTGCAGAACGCTTGCATCCAGCTTTCTCCATGCCTTTCTGGGCCTGTGAGGGAAATAAGGCTCTATGTTCTCCAACTCCCAAAATCATGAGTTTTGTCTACTTTCTTAAAGGGCTGCACATGTTTTGTCCCCAGGGGAAAGGATGAGCTTTTAGTCAGAACTAGCTGTGTCTTCACATTAGGGTACACCTTGCCACCCCCAGGGGTGTCAGGGACCCCCTGTGGAAGTCCTGAATTGGAAAGTTATCCCCTTTTCCAGTAGCCAGGAGAAAGTCTCAGTTGGATGTTCTTGTGCCTGTCACATCTCTCTGACCCTTGCCGAGCACCCCTTGTGCAGAGAAAGCTCCCCGCTCAGAGCTCACAGCAGCGGCTGCTAGCTGCAGCTGAACGCACTGGTCTTGTCGGGTTTTAGATGATGGTCCGTGTGTGCATGGCAGGTAATACTGGTTTTCCTTTTACGATTGTTCTGTAATGAAGTCAGTTAAGGTTTCAAAAATATATTAATAGTAAATTTTACAGAAACAGATTGAAGAAATGATTGTGCATTTGGTACAAATGGCAGAAATTGCAAAGATGCTCTTAGAATGAACCTCTCACCCTCTTCACTTTACATTCAGGAAAAATTGAGGCCCCGACAAGTCTGTGTACACCTGCGTGTGAGCAGGAGTTGTTTGATGTTCTTTCTCTGGGCTGGCTGTGGCCCCACTGAGATCTGCCTTCTTTGGGCTACTCCGGCAGAGGTCAGCAGAGGTCATACCCATGGCCGCTCCTTGTGCTGATGACCATGCCCAGATTGGCCCTGTCTTTCCCTTGTCTTTGCTGCTTCTCCCACAGAACACTGGACCCAGTCCTGGTTGGTCCCACACACACTAAGCAGACGATCCTCAAAGTTTCAGTGCACTGAGAATTTGGCTAAAATGACACAGAGTTTTGTTGACACCTGTAGTTGCTGGCATTTTGCTGACCTTCTGCCAATAGGCGGGTTACTATATTCCCTCCTTCCTTCTTCACTCAGTCACTAGTGAATGGCTGCTCATGGAGAGACCCTGTGTTTTCCAGGCCCTGGTGCCTCATGGGCATGACCCTCCCCTTGGAGAAGGGGTAGGGAGTTGGAGGGACAGTAGAGGCCAGTCACTGACCAGGGACAGGACAACTCCTGAGGTAAATGCCATTAAAAAGGGCAGAATTCTGGCACAAGCTTGCAGGCTGACAGCCTCGTGCCAAACCAGCAGGCAAACATCTCTGTGTCCGGTGCACAGGGCTTAAACTTCATTCTTTAAATTAGTAACCACATGACAAAATTGGGGAGATTTCATATAATCAAGTGGGAGTTTCTACTTTTCTTTTAAAAAATGCAGAGAATATCGACCCTGAGTCCATATTTCTGAATAGGTGCAGGCTTCGTGGTTCTCCCAGCCTCCAGTCAGCTGCCTCACTCTGATGTTACCTGGTGACCCCATGCAGTGGACACAGGGAGCACTAACTTGCCCAGGCAGAGAGTGGGGTACCTGGGGCGATGCCACAAGGGCCTGGCCTCAAGTGTGAGCTCCGCAGAGAGAACAGGATGACAGGCATGCCAAACTGAGGGCACAGCGGATGCAAGGGCATGGCAGCATGGACAGTGCACCCATGGGAATTTGACTAACAGGATTATGCTTCTTATCCACTAATTCTTTTTTGTTGTTGTTGTTATGTGGGTAGTTCCCTGGCTGGGAATCGAACCCAGGCCGCAGCATTGACAGCACCGAAGCCTTAGCCACTACACCACCAGGGAACTCCCCATCATCCACTAATTCTTCAATCTTCCCTGTCTAACATGCTGAGAAAAAAAAAAAAAAAAAAAGAAAGACTTGGTTGTGGAAAATTGGCGAATTCTTCTTTTTTGCTGGAAGGTAAAACCCTTGCCTTGACTCCATCAGCTTTTGTCGTGGTTATTGTACAAGGCGGGCTGATAAGTTGTGCCTGCACTGTGGTATTATTTGCTACATTGGCCATATCTGGATATAACGGGTTCCGTGTAGTCTCATGGTGTCTCCCCTCCATCATTCCCGACCTTGCACACACGAATGCTAACATTTCCCACCCGGTGCGCATCGGAATGGAAGAGCGTTCACCATCCCCATCACTTTCGCAGCCAAGGCCTGAGTTTAGAAGGTTTTCCACTGAGGCGATCCCTATGGCAGTGATGCCATGGCTGCCTTTTGTTCTCAGGGTCCTGTGATGGATCCAAGTGTCATCATCACCTGGAATGATCTTCTTTCAGAAGTGCTCGCCTTCTTTTTCAAAAATTTCCAAAAAAATTGGAGGAGCTTTTCCCACTGTTAAGAATGGAATAACAGCACCTGTTTGAACAGGACACCTGAACACACTTCCATTTCGATGAGCGCCAGGTGAAAAATGGACGCATCTGTGTGTGCAGGGTCAGGAATGATGAAGGGGAGATGCCATGTGACCACACAGAACCGGTTATATCCAGATGTGTCTAATGTTTTATACAATAGCCAAAAAAAATTACCGTGGAGGCAGGATTGATCAGCCCGCCCACGTATTAGTTTCTTCTGGCTGCTGTAACAAACTACCCCAAACTGGATGGTTGAAAAACAACATAAAGTTATTCTCTCACAGATCCAGGATGAGTAAGTCCAGAATTCAGTTTTACTGGGCCACAATCAAGTTGTCACCAGGGTCCCACTTCCTCTGGAGCCCTGGGGGAGAACCTGTTGCTTGCCTCTGCCGGCTTTCGGTGGCTGTCAGCTTTGGTTGGCTTGTGACTATTCTGCCCCTGTGGTCACAGTGCCTCCTCATCTTCTATGTTGGATCTACCTTGGCCTCCCTCTTAAAAGGACACTTTTGATTTCATTTAGAGCCCACCCAGACAATTCAGGAAAACCTCCCATCCCAAGATCCTTAACTTAATCACATTTATAAAGACCTTTTTTCATACGAAGATTCCATATAGAGACACTCGGGATTAGGACCTGATAATGGAGGCCATTAATCATCCTGCTACAATTGGTTCTTGCTTTCAGATGGCTTCCCCAAGAATAGCCCAATGCTCCCAACCCCAGATGCTCAAGCCATGGCCACAGCACATTGACCAGACGGCTCCCAGCATCACCCCACACCCCAATACACCCACCCGAGTCCCCTGGGCTCTGCACTCTCAGACTGGACCCTCCATCAAACACCCCACACTTCACTGGCATGAAGCTTCATACTCAGACCAAATAGTTCTCAGTTTTCTCGAAAAGTTAGTTCCTGTGTCACATAATTCTGGCACTGCCTGCATCTTAACCTTCGTACGTGTACATGTCCTTCCCACCCATGTCTTTCCTGCAAGAAGCAGGCATGGTTTTATTGCCCACAATGAAGAGGCGCCAGGACACACACACGGACAGTTTGCTTGCACCGCGATCTTCGGGAGAGCTTGTCAGCTACTCACAGGGCTTACGTCTGGGCTCAGTCCAGGGAAGAGCTCAGCTTCTTGTCCCAAACTTCCAACTATCAGGATCCTGTCGTATGTGACACTCCCAGTTTGTGGCTGGGGTTGATAGGGTACAGACTCTGGGTTAGGCCACTAGGCTTATTACCTTTTTAAGCCATAGGAGCCTGGAGAAACAGAGCCCACTATCCAGTGACATGCGGATAAATGCTTAACAGCCAGCTCTCAGGGTCTGCAATGCCATGGCTCATTTCGCGTCATCCATGTGAGGTCCCTGAGGGTGGAGTTGGGACGAGATATGTGCAGTTGGTCCCAGGAGCCAGTCCTAGCAGCTCCCTCACACCAGGGCCTGGATTACGGGTCTCCTGTGGGCACTGTCAGAGTGAGGCCTTCGCAGGCCAGCCAGCTGGGTGGGGCTCAACCCAGACAACACCCTCCTCCTCCTCCCCATCATCATGCCATTCCCCCATGCTCAGTCTCTTTCATCCGGGGTTTCCCAAGTTCTGAGAAACCTGGATATTTTGTGATATAGCATTAGTAAACAGTGCTTTTAAATTGAGGGATTCCTTTTATATTTAGGAAAATCTACTTACAAAGGGTGATTAACTTGAAGTTACAGGCATGCTTGGGAGAAAATTCTGAAGATTAATTCAGTGCAGAAACAATTAAGGAATTTAATCTGATCATCTGGCTCTTTTTTATTTTCAAAGAAAGTATTTCACTAAAAAAAGTCTGGCTGTTTTAATAGACAAATTTTGGCAGTTTAAGCAAGACTCTTATTTTTTTTCTTAAAAGTTTTTTTTTTTTTTACTATAATTTTAGAGTATATGTTGCTTCCCCTTTGCTCTTGGTGAAATCCTAACTTGATAAGGACACCAGGAACTTTTCTATTAAAAATAGAAATGCCTGGCCCATGCTACTGCCAGAAACAGAGTCCCCTGTTGTCACAGGGATTCTGGTGGGGTGGTAACTTTAACCCCTGGAGTCCCAAGAAGGCCAGAGGCAGGGCAAGGCTGTCTCCAGAGGGGCTGACCCCCTCCTGACCCTGAGCCAGGCTTGTGTTCCCTCTGCCTGTTCGTGAGACCCCTTCTGTGGGGCCCCCTGCTTCCTGCTTCCGGGGCACGTCCACCTTTGCTCTCCCTTGGAGTGGAGGCAGCAGCAGGTGTCTCTGCTTCATGAAGAAAGTGGCATTCCCCAGTCTACACAGGTGAGAACTGGACATCCAGAGAGCTGACAGCCTCCTCTGCAGCCCTTGCCCTGGACCCAGTGGCTTCCCCTTTCTGGGGGTCTCACCCAGAAGAGTAGACTGCCCCCCTCCTCCTGCATACCCCCCATCCCCACACATACATACTCAGAAATTTTATGAGGCAGAAATCCAACTGGCCGTGTCCTTGTCTGGGCAAGGACTAACCCAATTTGGGACTTAGAACAGTATCTAATTAGACTTGGCACATGGATTAGGCTCAAATCCTTCAATTCCAAGAAGCACTGGCTGGTGGTGGGAAGAGCTGCCTCAGTCTGGGGAGGGTCCCCGCCTGGCTGGGCACTCATGCTGCTCCCACAATGCAGCCTCTACCCCGTGTGAGGTACCTGGGACTGCCCGCCCTCACTCACAGTGGGGATAGGCTTTTATTAAGGAGCCAATTCTCAGGGAGATGGAGGGTTTTTTCCAACATTACAGCCACAGAATCAGAATGTCTACCCGAGCCTGTGAACCTGACCTTGTCCCTCATCTTCCAGGCCCCAAACAACCCCTCCCCCATCTGGCACCCTGAGCACTATGATGGTTGTAGAGAAGATTCCAGGAGTTGAGTGCTCCTGGTTTGGGCCAGGCGAACACCTGATGTGGTCATTGTCATTGTCTGTTGCTTGGATGTTGGGGTGCCTTTGGAGGATGCAGTGGGAGCCAGCTTTGCTGTGGTTGCTGGCCCTATAGGGAGGGAGTTGGATGAGAAGAGAAAGGTGGGGTCAGAAGCAGCAGTGTCCCATGCTGGGGGGCAGGGAGTGCTCAGAGCGCTCCCAGGGGTCAGGGGAAGGTATGTCAACATGGCCTGAAGCCTACCAAGGGTTCAGAGTTCTGTTCGTAGGAGCCTTCACATAGGCCAGATCCCCTTGGGGTAGGAGCCTAAGACAGGTCTAATGCTGATTTGGGGAGCAGCAGTGATGAGCGCCCTGCAGTCAGTCAGACTTGGCTGTGAATGATTCAAGTCTTTGGCCTCAGAGCCACAGCTCAAAGGCCACCTTCTCTAATCACCCCCCCATTCATTCATTTATTCATGCATTCATTTCTTCAACACATAGTTGCTGAACACCTAAAGTGTGCTGGGCCCTGGGCTAGGCAGATACAGTGATGAATGAGACAAATGAACAGACAGGTGTGGTTCCATCCTCGTGAAGGTTACAATTCAGACAGGAGTCAAAAGACAAGGAAGCAAGTGTTACGTAGGAAGTAAACAGGGTCACATGGCTCTTAAAAAGGGGAGGAAGGGGAAGGCCTGCATCAGGCTGACCGGGTGGGCGACCTGTCAGCCGATACTGCAGAGCAGAGCCAGCCTAGGGGCTCTGGCCCTCTCTCACCTCAGCTCCCAGCCCCTCTTCTGCAAATCCCCTGAGGGTCAGGTGGTCTCTGAGCATCATGTCCTCTTTTGACCCACCCTCCCTGCCACCCTGTGAGGCCCACTAACAGGGCCGTCCTGGCACCTTCCAACACCTAGCAGGGTGATGAGGCCCTCATGAGCCAAAGAAATGTTTGAGGGATGAATTAAATCTTCATCAAGCTGCAGCCCAATCACCTATTTTGTTTAACCATCATTTCCCTAAGTAGAAAGTCAAGAAGAAATAATGGCAAATGGTTCTGTTTTCCCCTGGGCTGTAGTACATGATCATTTCTCCAGGGCTCACCGTGGACCCTGCAGACCGACATGTGCACCTCACACTCCCAGGAAGGGAAGCTCCTGGCCACCTCCTTTTCAGGACAGTTACTATGGGCAGGCACTGTTCTCGGGCTTTGCAAGGGCTCCATGACGTTTTACAACCCTGGGAAGTAGGTGCTGTCTTGGCCCCACTCCATGAGGGTTCAATGACTTCCTCCAGGTCACACAGAAAGCAGGGGCAAGCTGGCGTTTGACAGCAGTGTTGGGGACCAGGCTGCAGGTTTCAGCTGCCACCCTCTTGCTGTCATAGACTGGTCAGCCCCAGGGAGGAGGTCTTCAGGTAGGGTGACCCTGAACCCTTTTAGGCAGTGGAAGGTAGGCTTAGGCTGCACTTCCTTTCTTCATGTCACAATCCTGCCAGGTGAGCGGGGCTGGGCAGCCACAGTGAAGTGTGTGAAGTCACCTTGGGCTGGAGGACAATCCTGTGCCCACCACTGTCTCAGAGAGCAGCACATGTTAAACCAGTATATACAGGCACAAGCTGGAATATACCGACCGTACGAGGAACACACATGCACTGGAGAGGAAGTTTCTGCCCTATACCCAGTGCCCTCCTCGGAGGCACCTGCTGGCACTGCATCTTGGGTACCCTTCCAGAAATACTGTATGCATCTCCCTGCCCCCCACCTCCCACATAATTCACTCGTGTTCTGCAAGCTGCGTTTTCCCCTTGACACGTCTCGGAGAGGTAGCTAGTTTTCCAAGAGAGCTGGGAGCGTCACCTGGATCCTGTGAAGGGCTGCCTGCCCGTGTCTCCGCGGTGGCCCTGCCCATGCCGTCGCTTGTCTGGTCCCCACCAGGCATCAGGCTGTCCCCAGTCCTCAGCTACCACAAATAGCTCCGAGCAGCAGCTATCCTCGAGCAAGCACACATACGTCTCTGCAGAGGTATCTGCTGGAGACGGTCCTAGAAGTACGGCAGCTCTGGTCACCAGATGTGTACCTCTTAATTTTGAGAGACTGCCAGATTGCCTCCCGAAGAGGGTGCACAAATTTAAACCCTCACTTGCTGTCAAACCGATCTTTACTGATCTCATAGGTAAAAAATGGATTCTCATCATAGCTCTTATTGTGGAGGGAAGAGATTCCAGCTGGGGATTCTGATGTGAATAGCATGAGAAATTCCCAGGAAAGCAGCTTTATTCTAGTTCATTGCTTTTTAAGAACAGCAAGAGCGTGGTGTAAAGGCTGGTTTATTCATTTCATCTGAGTACAGGGACAGTCCAGCCAAGAGGGTGAGCTGTGAGGGGAGAGAGCTGCTGCTTAGTTCATGAGAGGATCTACTGAAGAGATCAGCGTGTGAGCTAGTTTATGTTGGAAGTTATATTTATGATTTCTCATGCAAACACCTTGAAAACCGGTCCTTGGCAATCCCCTTCACCACAGAAGTTTTCTAAACTGTGCCCTCATGGCCGCTGAGCCTCCTGGCTGGGTGTGGACACAGCTGGTGATCCTGAGGACAAGGACAAGAATGCTTCAAGCGTCCCAGCCCAAGGGGGGTTGCTCTGGTGGCAGCCCCCACCTCCCACTGCCCAATGAGGCTGTTGTGGGTCCGAGAGCCAGAGCCCCTGGAGGAACATGCTGCCTGATGTGAGTCAACAGTTGGCCCGGAGGGAGGGTGGGAGGGGAGGACTGAGAGCAGCACCTAGCACCCTCTTGTAAAAGCATTTGGGGTTTAAAACCTTTCCAGAGCTGGTGGATGGGCCTGTGTGCCATCTGCAGTGCCTATCAACTTGCCTTCATGAGCAGGTAGAATTCTAGAATAATTTTCAGGAGGCCAGCAAAGTTTCATAGCTCCAAAAATGATCTGAATTGTCCCATTCTTCACATAATTGGCTCTCAGAGCTCGGTGATTGATACAAGTGACTGCACTTTGCTCATGTCCTCCACCCAGGGAACTTTCTGAACTTTTGCAAGAAAATCAATGTTATGAAAAGTTTCATGGAAACATAGATGGCGGTGCTAGTTGCACAGCTCTGTGAATATACTAAAAACCATCTCCTTGTGCACTTTAAATGGGAGACGATACCCCAAGGAAGACGTTAATGTTTTTAAATGTTTGCATGGAAAGGCAGTCACCTTTTTTTATAGGTGAGGTGACCATACATCTCAGGCCCAGCTGTGTTCAGGTTTGAAGTGCAGGGTCAAGGGGGAGCTCTAAGAGGCTCAGCAGGCACCTTTGCTGGACTCGCCCTTACACACAGCACCTCACCTGAACTTGTCAGCCAGGAAGACAGAAATAGCCAACTGCCACAACTACCCGTGGCCATTGCTAACAGAATATGTCTGTACCTGCTCAGAAAGAACAGTGTGCATGTTTTTAAATATATTAATAAACTCTGTGCCTTAGATGTGTGTGAAAATAGATCCTGTGTACAGTAACGTACAGTACATAAGAATGCAAAATATTTGGGCACTGTTGAATTTTACCACCTATTTTTGCAAGTTAAATGTTCATGTGAGGTGACCCTACTTACTGCTTAGGAAGGTAACATTCATTTAATGGAAATCTAGTCATTCATTCGGGTATACCACATTGACTAAAATCTGCTTAGCTAGAGAAATTACCGATTTTGCATACAATTGTGCTCAGCCCTCAGATATCTTCAGGCCAGTTACCCTCTCTGAGGTTCATCTGTGGCAAAAATTTCCCCAGTTTTATTGAGATATGACTGACATAAAATTGTATAAGCTTAAGATGTACAACATAATGATTGTGTGTGTGTGTGTATCTCCATCTCACAATGATCACCACAATAAGATTAGTTAATATTCATCACTTCAGAGTTAAAAATTCTTTCCTTATTATGAGAACTTTTAAGAGCTACCCTCTTAGCAACTTTCAAATGTTTAATTAAATGTTGTTCACTGTAGTCACTATGCTATACCATTACACTCCCAGAACTTATTTATCTTATAACTGGAAGTTTGTACCTTTTGACCCCCTTCATCTAATTCCTCCACCTCATACCCCCACCTCTGGCTATCATCAACCTGGTCTCTGTATCTGTGGGTTGCTTGGGTTTTGTTTGTTTGTTTTTAGATTCCACATATAGATGAGATCAAACAGTATTTGTCTTTCTCTGTCTGGCTTATTTCACTTAACATAATACTCTCAGGTCCATCCATGTTGTCACAAATGGCAGGATTTCCTTCTTTTATGGCTGAATAATATTGCGCGCGCGCGCACACACACACACACACACACACACACACATTCATCTGTCTGTCTATATTGTTTCCAAGTCTTAGCTGTTGTGTATAATGCTGCAAAGAACATGGGGGTGCAAGTTTTTAATTCTGGTCAGACTTTCCTGTCATCCCAGAAAAAATGTTGTGAAAATAAATAAAATTAAAATTAAAATTGGGAAAATAAACCTTCTTAAACCTATCCATTCGTGAGGCAGTGCTGCCCAGTGCTTGGATTATTTCAGTCCTTAAGTCAGGTCCTTTGGTTCTGCTCCCAACTCTGGCTCAATCCCAGCCTCCCAGGCTTCTTCTGTTCCAGAAGGTAAGGGGAAGTGATGGCAGGTCTGACCTCTAAGGCTGCTGCTAGCTTTGAGTGACACTTATGTGGGAAGCTCAGCCCAGTGCCTGGCACGTGGTAAGTTCTCAGGACGAGGAATTGCTGTGACTATGCCTGCAGTCCAGTAACTTTTTTGTGATCTATACTATTGCTTTCCTGACTAATACAGATCCAAGGTCACTTGATTCCACAAACATTTATTGAACAAAGACAGTGTGCTGAGATACGGTGAGAAATATAGAGGCAGAAGTGCCAGGCTTGTGTTCCTCTCGGGTGACAGAGATGTCCCAGGATGTAAGAGCACTAGGTTGGCCCTGTGGATGTAAGAGCTGAGGTTTGGACAAACCTGCACTGGGAGGTGGGATTGGAGCTGAGCTTTGAGGAGGGCAGGGAAGATGAAATGTCAGGGATGATCAGATGGGGCACTTGCAGGGCAAGATAGACACAGACCAGGGGTTCGTGGTCTCAAGCAGGGGAGTGGAGGAGTTTGGAAGGAACCAGCATAACAACTGTTACTTCCTGTTTGGGAAAATATTATTTTGCAATATGAGTACGAGAATAAAGCCAAACAAACTCTTCTTGGCTTGTGGGCTTCCTCTGAAAGTAAGGATTCTCTAGGGGCCAAGTGCTGGTTTTGCTCTCACTGTTGTAAAGTAGCATTTACTGATCCAAGCAGCGGGCCCGAGCGGGAAGTGCAGCAAAGACCACTGCGCCCATTCCCGCCTGCCCCGGAGGGCCACTGTGACTTCGTGTGGCTCTTCCCAGGTGTGTTCTGTGCCAGTCAAGGCGTCCGTGTAGGTGGGGACTTCCAGATGCCTGTGGGTGGTTAGGTTGTTTTGCTGGTCTTTGCTGTTAACATACGTTGCTGAAAGCCTCATCTCCTGCTACCGTGTCCATGGAGGGTTTCCCTGTGGTGGAACCGCAAGGCCAAGGGGTGTGCAGTGTCTCGTGCTGCGTGAACCTGTTTGGTACCAAGAAGGGCTGCCAGCGACACTGTTCTGGGGTAGGAGGGGCACGTGGTTCTCTGACTGCAGCCTGTGTGTCTGGGTGCCCAGACTGTGCTTTGCGAGATGCTAACCCAGTGTTTTATAAAGTGCAGTGTCCCTCTCTTTTAACAGGAATATTTGCCTACATGAACTACAGAGTCCCCCGGACCAGGAAGCAGATTTTCGAGACCCTCATCAGGGGCCTGCAGCGGCTGGAGTACAGAGGCTATGACTCGGCAGGTAGGCCCTGCGGGCTTCCGCCACAGGAGCGTAAAGCTTGTTCTGTCCATAGGTCGGAAAACTCCGGAGAAGTCAAACGAAGAAACAAGGGGAAAGGAAATATGCATCCAAAATGTCCCTCCTCCGGTCTGGGGGTGGGGGTGGGGGGTAGAGTGGGGGTGTCGTGCAGACGTATTTTTTATTTTCACCTCATTGTCATTGCAGAATTTTGTGCTGTCACGTTCTCGTTTCACTTGTCTCGGCCTTTCCCGTCACCCTGCACCCTTCCTAATCGTCTTCCCAAGTGGCCGCGCGGTGACCCCCCCACTGGATGGCTGTCTCAGAGCCTACTCCTCTGAGGAAACAGACGTTTAGTCTGTTTCCCATTTTTAATTAAGCCGCCTCGGGAAGAAGGGACAGCCAGGTCCTTTTACATCCCTGTTGATGCTTGGCAGAAAACAAGTCAGGTGAAAACAAGTCAGGAACACTGGTGCAATGCAGGCACCAGCTAATGTGACGCGCACAGCCAGATGAATGCCCTCGGGTGTGGCAGGCCGTGCTGGTGTCCCTCCCGACAGCTCCCCAAGGCTCACCCCGTGAGAGCCCAGGGCCCTGGTGCTCGGTTCCTGCTAGCTGTTAAGCGTTGTCACATCACTCGGTGGCAAACCTGGGGAAGACGAACTAAGAAGTCTACAGCTCAACCTGGGCGGTGCCCTGCAACAGAGTGTGTGCAACAAACCTTAAATTCCAATACAGAAAATCGTGTTTATCTGCAGGTGTGGCAATCGATGGAAATAATAACGAAGTCAAAGAAAGACACATCCAGCTGGTCAAGAAAAAGGGAAATGTCAAGGCTCTGGATGAAGAACTCTACAGTAAGTACAAAGCATGCCGAGTCAAAGCAATAGAAGCAGCGTGCGTCCCTTGCAAATCTTTTATTCCGACAGTATTCAAGGCTAAAAACACTAACTTGTCTGACAGCGGATAAATAGGAGGGGTAAGCCCACACTGTAAAACTGTTTCCCAGACTGTGGGATGGTTTATTTTGGGTGGCAGTGCATGAAGAAATGTTTTAAAATTTTTTAGTACTTATATATTTACTTTATTATTTTTCCTGGCAAGCGACACTGTTTTTGCCCTTACAGTAGGGATACATCATTTTCTTGTTAAAGTAAATTTATTTCAGTTGAGTGAGTTAGGTTACTGATAATGCTAAGGAAACAATAGCAGGGGTCTGGCAGAAACCCCTGGAGGGGCTGAGGGTGCTTATGCCTTTGCTGATGGGATGCGCTCTTGGGGGGACATGGCATAGCTGATGTGTCTCTGTGTATTGGTGCCACCTTGCTGGGTCACTATTACATTCATGCTTATTTTGAAAGTGCAACAAATGGATTTTTCTTTCATCTAGAACAAGACAGCATGGACTTAGAGGTGGAGTTTGAGACCCACTTCGGCATTGCCCACACGCGCTGGGCCACCCATGGGGTCCCCAGTGCTGTCAACAGCCACCCGCAGCGCTCAGACAAAGGCAACGGTAGGTAGCGTGGCCTTGCTCTCTGTCCCCACAGTTCTGCTTGGCCTTGACCGGAGCCAGGTTGATCCATACCCTCTGCCACTGGGCTTCTCAGCCATTCTGTCTCCCCCGAGGACCCAAATGGTGGCACCGGCTCCAGACAGGAGGCAAACAGCCTGGCCCCTGGGCAGTGCTGACCCCCCCGCCAGGTGTCCACAGGACATCGGATGGCACTTCCTAAAAGTACTGCTGGCTCTTGGAACCCAGCCTGAGGGACTTGGCTGTATGACCAGGTGAAGGGCCTGGGCGCTATTCCCAAACAAGGGACTGAAGGGTTCAGGAGGGCTGGGAGCTTGGGGGAAGGATGAGCTCCCATCCTCCTTCAGCTTAACCCACCTAGGCCCTGGAGACAGGGGGTAGAGCTGACCTGTTAACTGAGTCTGAGGTGCCCGCTGCAAACTGGCTGCTGCCATGGGGCCTCCGCAGCTGAGGGCCTGGGACTTGGTGAAGGAGAGTCCTAGAGAGCCTCCCAGCAGCAGTGTTCTTGACTTGGCTCACTTTGTGTTTATGAAAAACGAGAATGGGTGTGTGGAAAAGTCCAGACTTCTGGCATCTCTTGACGAACTGGAAGGTATGGTAACTGGGCTCACAGTACCTCAGAGTTCCCCTGACAAACAGTGAGCCAGGTCACAGAGTAGGAACAGAGCCACTGCTCACGGCAGTCACAGGAACACCAGGCTCTCTTTAGTGGGCTTCAGGCTCCCCAGTTCTCCCAAATGCCCCCTTGTGTCAGCCTCAGCTCACGGGTCCACAGGACAGTTCTCTTACATGATACCCCACCCCTCTTGTGAGGAGAGGACTGGTAGTAGGTGTGGGGCTCCCGGTAGCAGCTCTTGAGAGCTCAGGGGTGTGTGGACCCCCTTATAATAGGACACAGTAGACATGTGAGATGGAAAGAAGGCATAATCTTTGACTCCTCCCAGGGCACCAAGGAAGGTAAAGGCCTGGGACACAATCTGGGCCCTCTAGTGGGTCCCCACTCTGGGTTGGGCCTGTGAAGTCAGGAGCCCCAAGGACTCACACCTGGGTAGGGTGGGGGAAGTGTCCAGTGGCAAGAGTGGTCTCTGGAGTCAGCTGGGACCCCCACTCCAAGACATCCTCTGGCCGAGTGCAGGTTCTTGCCTAGCCCCACAGTAGTGAGGATCGGATACATCGGACTAGCTTTGGGGTGCTTATTTGCAGACGCCTAGCTAAACATCATCAGACCTTACTTCAGTTAATCCTCCTGGGAGTCAGGCCACAGGAGAGAATGGCACCTCCCTGCTCAGGTTCCTTCTCCCCGTGGATACTACAGTTCCCAAGGTGGCTCGCCCTGCCTGAATTGGAGAGGAGGGCCTCTGGAAGACAGAAGGGGAGTCCTTTGCACCCCTGTCCGCAGAGCAGCCTCAGGGATGCAGGGGCCAGGCGACATGTCCACATAGTCAGTCTGACGTAGTGAGGTTAGGTTTTTGCTAGGGACTGCCGCCTGGATCTGGTCCATGCCCTGGACCATAGGATATCTCACTATTGGGACGGGCACCCTCCACCCAGGAGAAAAACAGCAGACCACATGGTGCTGAGGACCTAGCACATACATCCAGCCAAGCCCCAAGCCAGATGCAGAGGCTGGTCCTGCAGCAGCTGTGCTGGCTGAGGAAAGATTGTACCATGACCATGTGCCCCAGAATGTTGCCACCCCAGCCACAGCCCCCTGCCCACCCAGGTAATAAGGCAAATCCCTGCTTCAATGCAGACAATGATTCTGTGTCCCCAGAGATCACCCCACATCCCAAACTTGGAAATGCGTGCCCTGACTCAGGATGACTAAGAAAAAAACAAAACAACATGGGACAAAGGAAAAGATTGGGAGAATTTCCTTAGGAATTTATCAGTGATAGCTGGAGGGTATACTCTTAAGGAAGACTTACACCCACAAACAACATTGCACAAGAAAATTACACAAAGGTGTTTTCCCAAAGAAAACTAAGAATTCTAGAGAACAGTTAATACTGAGAGGACAATGGACTGAGATGAAAGAAAATGTCACAGGGTTAAGAAAATAGTGTAAGAAATAATGTCATGGTAGGCATGACAACAGTGGGAGAAGGGCATGGCTATGGGGGCAGTTAATAGAGGTCCAACAGGTGGATAACTGGTGTCCCCAAGAGAGACCAGAACAATGGGGCAGTAAATACGTGTAAAACCGTGGCGGGTTGAGCAGGGCTGGCACACCTGCTAGATTTCCTCTCATTTTCTTCTGTGACCTCACAAAAGTAAATAATATGTTATAAAAAACATATATAGAGGAAATTATGGTAAAAATGTTAAAAAAGAAAAAAGGCAAAGATTTTAAAAGCTGTCATAGGAGCAATCTGTCCTGTGCTGAAGAACAGCTAACATCTAGACACATTCTGCTGGAATTACTGAATCTCAAGGATAATGGTCTTCCCATTATCTAGGCTGGGGTGGGGAAAGAGGGTAACTTCCCTAGAAAAACTCTCAGGCTGGCCTTAGACCTTTTCCTCAGCTCTTTATTAAGAATGTGCAGTGGGGACTGAGGGGACTGCCCTCACCCTCCCACAGTCTCGTCTGTGCTGGGAGCAGGCCCACGGAGTGTGACCCTGCGAACAGAAGTGCTCGTGGCCACATGGGCATATGGTGGTGGTGGGGACCAGGAGATGGCAGGACTTCTGAGAGTTTTCCCCTAAGAAGACCAGGATTTTGAAGGGAAAATTCAAAATTTTTCAGCCGAGATCTTTTTATAATGCAGTGTAGTCAAACAGAAGCACGTGTGTGGACCACTAGTTTATGACCTCTTTGAGCCAGATGGGATGGCCTAGAATTGTTTCTGGGCAGCAAAGGGTTAATTGTCTCCATTTGATGTAAATGAGCTCATTTGGTGACACTGTAGGCCACAAGTCAGAGCTCTGTGCGTAGCCAGGCTGGTGGATACTTTTTATTGAGAGAGAAATGTGTATTTCTTCGGGTTGAGGCTGTAGTCATGGCAGACGTCAGTTTTAGTCACTGTGAATGAAGTCTGTTTAACAGACATGCCTGTAGGAGCAGACTGCAGAGTTCCAGCTGTCAAATCATTGCCCCTCACATCTGACTTGAACTCCTTCCTAGCATTTCTCTTGACTAAACTTTTCTTGCAGAATTCGTTGTCATCCACAATGGCATCATCACAAATTACAAAGACCTGAGGAAATTCCTGGTAAGATAACTTCTCCTAGGTAACAGCGAAGTCAAGGGATATTTATCTGCCCCCAGAAGTTTTCTAACCAGCTCATTTCCCTCCAGAAACAAAGGCAGGAGCTGAGTGAGAGCCACTCTGGCCATGCCACCACATGGGAGGGCCATAAAGCTCAGCCCCAGCCCCGCTGCCTCCCCAGATCTTGCTGGAGGAGATAGTAAGGGCCGCTACAGACTCACAGAATCCAAAAAACACCAAACTCCCTTTTATTAAAGCATCTGTACTAGATCATTGACTCATACTCCAAATGGAATGTGGGGTGGGAAGGCAGATGGCAAGTGCCTAAAGGATGAAAAAGTTGTGGTGTTGGCTGGGATGTGGGTGGATTTGACTCAACTCATTTGATCACTTTAACATTTGCGATGTCCAGATTCGTGGCAAGGACAAGCTTCTGAGGTGGGAATACCGGAATGACTCAGCCATGTTGCGCTGTGTGATTCTCACAACCATTTCCCTTCCCTTTTCCGTTCTCCTTGTTCTCGCCTTAAGTCACTCCCGGGTCAAGTCATCAGGGAGGAGGGAGAGCTGGGCAGGCCGGCATTGCGCAATGACCATTATCTGACACTCTCTTTCCAACCACATGTTCCAGGAAAGCAAAGGCTACGAATTTGAGTCAGAAACAGACACAGAGACCATCGCCAAGCTGATCAAATACGTATTTGACAACAGAGAGATTGAGGACATCACATTTTCAACACTGGTCGAGAGAGTCATTCAGCAGTTGGTGAGTTACAAGTCCTACCTGTCTAAACCATCCCTTTGTTTTTCATAAGCATTTACTGGCACATTTGTGCAGAGGACCTGAGGATTCAGGTTGATTCATTTATAGCGTCTGGACTTAAGACGTTTCATCCTTCCAAAATAGGGAGAAGTTCTGAGGTTTAGGTGATAAAACATCACATAGAAGGGCCTTGCCTTATTTAACACCTCTGAAATTGCAACTGGCCTCCCAGTCTGTGGCTTCTTACAATCGCAGGTTGCACACAGGACCTTGGTTGTGGCGATTCACACTCTTGCCTTTTTAGTTGAGTTGTGTGCGCTGTTCGTTACATACCTGAGATGCATTTAACTGATGTTGGACATTTAGAATTGTAGTCATTCATCCTGTTTCAGTAAAGCAATTATTCATCCTGGGGGAGAGGTGGTGCCGTGTCCTTCCTGAGTGGATGGAAGGAAGGCAGTGGAAGTAAAGAGAGCGGGTGCAGACTGTGGGGAAGTTCGATTGGAGAGGAAAGGCACAAAGATCAGCCCTGTGGCAAGCGAGGGTTGCAGTTCCAAGGGAGGATTGCATTTTGGGGATAGGACACATCAGACCAGGTCTGTATGCTGAAGGGAATGATCCAGGGCAGAGAGTGACTCATGATGTCCCAGAGGGCTGGACCCACCGAACAAAGTGCCTGAGAAGGGGTACATGCTGGAGGGATTGTCCAAGAGAGGCCCCTCCGTGGAGGAGGAGGTAGAGCAGACACAGGCCCTGCAGGGGTAGGGGATAGGAAGAGAGCCCTCCAGATTCCCCAGAGCCCATCTCCTGGGCATCGAGGGTGTCCAGTAGCTCCTCCAAGATGGGGACAGTCTGGAGGCAGTGTTCAGGGCCCACATTCTGGAGCATCCACTGTCAGAGGTTGCTGCAGGTACAACACCGTAGTTTCAAATGTATCACCTTTTGGTTTTCAGAATCTTTTATAAAAGTAAGTGTACTGTCAAACATTCCACTCTGTGACTCCCATTTTGGGAGTCATAATTTAAAGAACATATTTATTGTTAGGAGCCCAGCCCCTTAAGTAACGTACAGGCTAACGCCTATGTAATGTGCAGTGAGCTAACTGGGCTTTGCAGCACAGTCCCACTTCCTCTTTTCCATTTGTAATTTTAAATTTCACGACTGTCTCCCTAAAGATGGCATTTTGAAACTGCAGCAATTCCTCTTACCTAAAGCAACATGGCTCTTTTTGGTAGAGAACAAAAAGCATTTTCTATTTAGTCCTAATTGGTTGTTGACAAAACCAGCAAGGTTAGGCTGACCAGATGCCCAGTTTTAAACAGGACAGATGACAACGGTTCTGTCCCATTTCAAACAGTACGTCTGGTCAGCCTACCAACTCCTTGAATTTAGCCCAGTGAGACTCGGCTGACCACATGTACCATTTGAAATGCAGTACCATTGTTTTCTGGCCCGTTTAAAACGAGACATCTGGTCAGCCTAACAGGGTGAATACCTGGCTGCTAAGGTTCTGCCTGAAGCCTCCTTTTTTTTTAAGATAGTTTGAGAGGCCCTTAGAGGCCTGAGGACACTGGCTTTGGGGCCCTCTGGCTCTATCACTGAGTTGGCAAACTGACCACATGATGCTGGCCTCATGGGGCCTTCCATCTGCCCAGGGTTCCTAACCTTGGGGAGCCACATATGGAAATCCAGATTTATAGCTTGTCCAACAGCTTGTCCTAGTAGACATAACCAAAGTCTACTAGGGTCGTGGCAAATTAGTATAGGATGGTCAAAGTGTAGGAGAGAAATATGCATCAAGGACTTAAGTAGAAAAAGCTTTTGAAGTCTTGAATTAGGGGAGCTGGACTCAAGTTCTGGTTTGCACAGACCAACCCACTGAGGCGTAGAAGACAATTGACAGTCATTGCCATGGAAATATTAATAATTAAAGTAATAATAACTCATGCTTCTATTGTGTTCTCTATATGGCAGGCAGTCTTCTAAGCATTTAAAATGCATTGTCTCATAGAAGCCATACAAGGTAGGACCACTGTTCTCATGTCCATTCACCATGAGGAAAATGAGGCACATAGAGGCTGCAGTGTGGGTCAGTTAGAGGATTTGAATCCAGGCTCCAATGTGTGTTGAGTTAAGCACGGGTCATGGATTAGCGCCTTTAATCCTCACAGTTGCTTCCTGATTTTGGCCCCCGGTTCTGACGCACCAGTCCACCCAGTTCTTTGCAGAGCTGGGACTCCTTCCTTGTTGGCCTCAGCAGGTGTGGTTGCTCACACTGTAATCCATAAGGTTTTTGGTCTCATCGATTTGCTTTCTCCTCCTGACCTCACCCTACCCGGCTATCCTGCCTTCAGCAACTGGAGTGAGCATTGTCATCTTGACCCCAGGACCACTCACAGTGAAGAGTGACCTGGCTTTGCCAAAGCGTTTGCTCCTCACTCTTCTCCCCTGTATTTGTAGGAAGGTGCGTTCGCGTTGGTTTTCAAGAGCATCCACTACCCGGGAGAAGCTGTTGCCACAAGGTGAGGCAAATGCATTGACATTTCCCATAGCAAATAACTGAAATAAAATCACTTAGCTTGAGGCACAAGGAGTATAGGGCCTCTAGAAGCTTGGAAGGTATTGTTCTATCTAAGGAACAACTGTGGCTCATCCACAGAGAATGTATCCCATCATCTGTTTGGCCAGAGCTTCTGATTTTTTAAAGAGAAACCAGAGAGTGGATTTTTAGTTGAAGTCTCCAGGTTTTTAGAAGTTGACAACAAATTTAAATTAAAAATAAAACTATATAGCGAGGGCAGATCCAGCTTTCATGGGGTTTGAAGCCTACGTAATTTCAGAGACTCTCTTTAGAAAAAGTATACAAAATTATGACCATAAAACTAGGAACAAAATAAACATTGATTTGAATTCAGTAAAGAAGAGGCCTTGTAGGCCCAGAGCTCAAGCTTCCTCGCCCTCAAGGCAGGAATTAGGAATCAGCTAAGAGGGTAGATGCAGCCTACATGTCCCTCTGTTAGAGTCCGCAGGGTCCCCAACACTGTGGAATCACACAAGCAGGTCTGTGAGTGCCATTCTGTTATTTTATATTCAAATGGGTTAATTGACCATCTATCTATCCATCTAGCCATATGGCCACCCATCCATCCATCCGTCTGTCCTTTCATCCATCCATCCATCCTCCCTTCCATCCATCCGTCTGTCCTTTCATCCATCCATCCATCCATCTATCCATCTGTCCATCCAACTAATATTTTTTGAACACTTACTATGTGTTGGGGCCCTGTGGACTTAGTGACACCAGACTCGGTCCTGCCCTTAAGGACTGGACATTTGTGCAAGAGGACAGAGCAGGACAGAGGTGGTGATGCTGTGGGAGAGGAGCCTGCGGGAGAACAAGTGTCAGACTGGGTTGGGGACAGGCAGAGGGATAAGAGTGAGAAAGGCACCTTAGGGATCTACAGTTAGGCCAGGAGCTGGGGGTGAGGGGGGCACTGGTGGGACTTGAGGTTCTTCCAGTCTCAGTGTATGCTTATTAGCACCTGCTGTATGCCATCCTTGGGGAACAGCAGTGAACAAGGTCATGTGGACACTGCCCCATGAACCTCAAGGACTCATGCGTAGTGAGAATGTGGACAGAGGTTCACTTCCGCAGGCCCTTGGATGCCCTGTGGGCTGCAGGCTTCATCCTGAAGGCACTGGGAAGCCTTCGAGAATGTACCTGTGGTTGCTGGGGTACTAGCCCGGAGAGGGCGAGGCTCTCCGTTGCAGACTGTCAAAATATCTAGTCAGGAAAAAATATGCATGTGTTATGGTTTTATTTTTTTTCTAGGACAGGAACTAATCTATCACTTGCATTTAATTTCTTCAATCATTAGTCCCTATCAAATCTAGAAACCCCTTTTAAGGCGTCTTCCAGTGTATTTTTGTCTCTGCCTGAAGGACATCTCACAGGGGAAGTTTCGAATCTCGGACCTGCAGAAAGACTCCATCACAAAGGGCATAGTGATTTTTCAGAAGGCAAAGCCTTGGGCAATTCCTGCAGCTGATCTACCTTCTGTATTCATTTAAAAGAGTAGCATCATGATAATATCAGATTTTAAGTGGCCCAGAAAGCCAACCAGACCCAAAGCCTGTCAGTTGAATGCCCCCCAGGGCTGGAGAACACCTGAGCTAGGTGAAGCGGGAGGCAGAGAGAGTCTTTGTGCAGATCCTGGGCCTCAAGTACTTTCATATCAGAGATGGGAATGGAGGCAGGTGGAGACCCCCGGGTGCTGCCAGGGCCTTACAGGGACTTGGCCTCTGTGATGCCAGCCCTGTGGGGAACTCACTGGGCAGGTGTGTGGCACCACAGAAATGAGCTAGGATTTTCATGATAGCTTCTTGGTCCCTGCTGCAGACCTTGGGGGCATCTTCCTGTGGGCAAGGAGTTTGTCATGTAGGATCTCAACAGGACGCTTCACCTCAGGGAGCAGGCTAGCCATGGGGACCCGTCCTCAGGGCTCACCCAGCCTGTCCCCCATGTGGAGGCAGTGGCTCACTTGACCTCCTCTTATCCTTGCAGGAGAGGCAGCCCCCTGCTCATCGGGGTGCGGAGCAAACACAAGCTGTCCACAGAACAGGTCCCCGTCTTGTACAGGACGCGTAAGTCCCTCTGAGAGGACCCAACGCTGCTGCTTGGGTGCGGGCAGCCCCACCCCCCGAGGTACTCCGCGGCCCTCAGTGCAGTGCCGGGAGGCCTGCATGCAGGGCCAGGTCCAAAACGTTCTCAGGCAGCTGAAACTTGGCTCTATTTTTTCAAAAGCTTTATTGTTATGGGTATTTTCGATACACCAAGTCGGGAGATCAGCGCGCGTCTCTGTTATAGGACGGCACGTGTGCCTAGATTCCAATTTTGGTTCGGTCTATCTTGTTTGCGACCCTTTAAATGCTCTTGCAGAAGCACTGTGCTATTTAAAGATATTTCATACGATTTGGCTGATGCAGCCAAAGCTAAAAATCGCAAATTGCTCCCACACACATTCAAAGGGGGAAATAGGCTCTATGCTTCTTGTAATTCAAACAAAAGAGTTTAACAGGATTTGCAATCCTCTCATTCATTTTGCTAGTCAGTATTGAGAACGTGAAGAACATCTGTAAATCAAGGATGAAGAGGCTGGACAGCTCCACCTGCCTTCACGCTGTGGGCAACAAAGCTGTGGAATTCTTCTTCGCTTCCGATGCAAGGTAGCCAAGTCTTGTCCCCGTTTTTTCCTAGAACTGTGTAACCAAGAATGACGTGCCATTTCCCTCCTTACCCCGTGTGAGCTGTTTCCCCCTGCTCAGCAGGGGCAGGGGCGATGGCAGATTTCAGCTCTAGGTGGCTCTCCTCCCAGAATCCTGGCATAGTGAGTACCTGCGTGGCTGTCAATGCCGCTCTGGTGGCCAAAGGTCAGGCCCACCTACCTACACAATGTTTGGGGCCTGCACAGAATAATAGGATTAGTTGCCAACATTTTAAAACTGGGAAACTTCACATAAAAATCTGGATTTCTAGCTTCTCTGAAAAACCAGCAGATTTGAGCACACTGGGCAGTGCTCCCTCCAGCCCAGGTTGTCTGAGGCTGTTCAAAGGCTGCTCCCTTCCGATAGGGCAGGCGTCTCCTGCACCCCACCTGCCTTTGCCTCAGTCTGACCCTTTGTAAGACACAGCCAAGATTTAGGGATTTGGTCCAATTGATTTCAAAGTCCATGTCCTTTTTTATCAATACACAAAACAGTAATTCTGAAATTTGAGGAAGTCAGTTTCATACCCATTTTAATAACAAAAAATGTGTACAAACTCATACATACGCACTCAGAAAAGGCACAAACACTTCCCTGCTAGTTGAAATAGAAAACCACCATCAACACTACCAGTACCTCCTTCAGTCAAACCTTTGTTAAGCGTTTCTCCCCTCAGCCTCCAGTAGGGCCTCACTGTGAAGCAGGGAGGACACCAGGTGAAATATCCTGGGACACACAAGTGACAGAAAGCTATTTCAGCCTACACCATGCATTGTGCTTAATTCTGATAGGAAGGGGCAGGGTTTCCCAAACTGTGTTCCTTAAAGCACCGTTTCAATGAGAAGTTAACATTATGTCATTAATTCTAACACACACACTTACTTTATAGATTTTAGCATTCATAAGTGGCATCTTGCTGTTATAATCTGCTACAGTTTTTGTATTTTAAAAGTGTATAAAATAATTGTGGTCTTAAGATCAGTCTTACCTTATAGTCAGTGAAACATAGTAGATGTTTCTCCAAAAATAAAGTATGACTTCCCTAAGAGGAGATGAAATAATTATTTGTAGGCAATACAATTACATACTTTTAAAAGCCAACTGAAAGACTAGTAGAGCTAATAGTAGTGACTAGTCACAGAATAAAGGTTTTGAAATCCAGCTGCTCAACAGCTGCCACTAAGCCAGGCCTGGGCAGATTTTTTCAGGGCAAAGGCTACTTAGAACTTTCTCCAAATGTTGTGGTCCACTAGATATTTATGTTCACTTGCTCAAGTACACACAGCCACCTTGACTGTTAAGAGCTGATTCTCACCTCTAGCAGCAGTATATGTGCATGAGAAAAAAAATGTGTCTCTTTTACATTTAGCTGCCTGGCCACTAGGACCTAGAGTAATGTCACATCTGCTATAACACTTTTTTCTTAATTCGGGCGGTCACCCCAAAATTGCTTGGTGGTCCACTGATGGACCATAATTGATATCTTGCCCAGCCCAGCACTAAGCTGTCAGCTGAAAGGAGGTGAAGGTGGGGACCACATCCACCTGGCTTCCTCTTGTGTCTCTTCACCTGGCTGGCACAGTAGGCTCTGCAAATCTTTGTTGAACAAAATAAGTAATCTATTTACCACAGCTAAAAAAGAAGTTTTAATCACTTAAAATAAATTTTGATAAAAATAGTCCTGAAGCCTGATTGGAGAAGACTAGAAAAGTGTACTGTGAGATACAGATTTCAATCAAAGGAGAGAGTTCACATTCCTTGGCAGGTAGGCTTAATATTATTTTTAAAAATTAATTGATTTAAAATTAATTTAATCATTAAAAACTATTTCTTCAAGATACGACTCTCCTTAAATTAATCTGTAAATTTAATAATATAATTAAAATCCTCGGGACCCTCTTGTTTGTATGTTTTTGGAAGCTAAAAAGTGAGTCTATAATAGACGGTGGGTAGATGAGAAAGCTCACACGTACTGCAAAGTATGAATGATGAGGGTGACCCGCCCAGATATGAAGGCGCACTGCAACGCTCTGGTGAAGACAGCAGCCAGCATGTGCTGTGTCCTTCTGGCTGGACAGTGTGCTGAGGGCTTTGCTAGCGGGGCTCCATGTGATCATCACACAGACTTCTGGTGAAGGCACAGCGATCCGCTCCCATTGTCCAGATAAGGAACCAACACAGGGGCTCAGAGAGGTTGTTTCTGTGTTGCCTGAGGGCACAGGGCTGGTAAGAGACAGGAGAGGATTCCACATTGGGTCTGATGACTAGATTATACTACCGTCCATGTTGTAAATAAAAATAACTATATTTACACATACAGATGTGTATGCACACATAAATCTATGTATGAATCCCTGTCTGGAGGGCAATGAAATAGAAGCAGCATTTATCTCCAGGACATGGGATCAGGCCCAAAACAGCCTTCCCCTTGTTAGTCTCTGTGTTTTACTTTTTAAATAATGGGTGTATGTTGTTTGCAATATTTTTTTCCCGTGCAATGGCTTTCCATTACTCTTATCTCTCTGTCCTAGGTTCTGTTTAGAGACACCTCTCTTACAACCATAGAGTTTCAAAGTTTTTTTCTCTTTAACTTTGCATCAGGAATTTTAAATGTTCATTTTTCTGCACAGGACACATGGATGTGGCCCCTGGTAGAACGAGGGGTTTTTTCCTCCCTTGGTTGTTCCAGCACCACTGTCATGGTTTTTACTACATCTAGGTACCACCTGGGCTATTGACTCCCTTGCTTTTTCATTCACCAACTTTTCTAACTTAAATTTGTTTTTAAAAGAAACTTTCTATTGCCATCTAAAGGGAAAATTTTACACAGAAACATAGTAATGAATAAGCTCTCGCTGAGAGCAATGTAAGTGGCATTTATAACTATTACTTTCCATACAGAACAAGTTATAAAAATAAACACAATGACCCCACATTTCGTTAGTGCACGTATTTCATAGTTTGCTTGTAAGCCCCCTGTTTTTTCTTGCTCGTGTGTGTGTGTGTGTGTGTGTGTGTGTGTGTAAGCTAAATCATTTGTCCTGAGGAGTTTCCCACTGTCTGAATTTTGCTGAATGAATCCCCCATGGTGTCACTTAATGTAGTCCTCCCTCCACTGTGTTTTCTGGAAGCTGGAGTTTACAGATGTTTAGGAGCTTAATCTCCTTCAGGTCTGACTTTTTGATCAGGGGTTCAAGACTTCTTCACAGACCAGCAGTTCTCAAACTGTGAGTCACGACCCCTTTGGGGGTTGAACGACCCTTTCACAGGGGTCGCCTAAGACCATCAGAAAACACCTATCAGATATTTACATGACGATTCATAACAGTAGCAACATGACAGTTATGAAGTAGCAACGAAAATAACTTTATGGGGGTCACCACACCATGAGGAACTGTATTAAAGGGTCGCGGCCTGAGGAAGGTTGAGAACCACTGTCAGATGGTTGTGTGTCCTTCCGTCTGGAGGCAAATCCATTTCATTGCCTGTCTTTCTGTGCTGTTAAGATTGATCAGGGGTTCAAGTGTTGCCAGCCATATCCATCCATTATAAAGTGGCTCTCAGCCTCTCACTGCTTGGTTTCAGTAGCCATTAATGGTCCTTGATTAGAGCTAGTAATAATTAGGAGTTTGTAAGTTAATCAATCTAATTCTGTCATTTCTTCTTTATTAGCTCTATCCCTCCTATAAAAAGACTTGCCTTTATAAATTACCATATTTTTCCATGTATAAGATGTCTCCATGTATAAAATGACTCCTACTTTTCTAACCCAACATTAAAAAAGCCTCTCAACTGGTCACTCCCTTGTATAAGGCCACCCCCAACTTTTGGATTAACAATTTTATTAATAGACAAAAGTACCATCTTATACACAGTATGTGGTTATTCTAGAAGATAGCTGGCAAGGTGGTGTTGCATTCCTTCCCTTTATGATTCAGAATAAGGTGTTGGTGCCCAAACATTCTCCAAAGGTGCCATCGTTTGGATTCTGATGTGAAAAAAGCAATTACAAAAAGGTGTCTGTGGGATTATTGGTGACATTTGAACATACTGGATATTTGATAATATGAAGGAAAAACTATTAATTTTAAATGTGGTGATGGTATTGTAGTAGGTTAAAAATAATCCTTATCTTCTAGAAATATAAGCTAAAATATTTACAGATGAAATGATATACCTGGGACTGGCTTCCAAATAATTCAGGGGAGACTGTAAGGAGGTATGAATTGATGTTTATAGTGTAGTGGCCTGGTCCATCCTGAAATGACATGGGTGCACTGATATGAACCCACACTTGGGAAGCGGTGAGTGACTCCTGTCTTGCAGCTGTCAGGCACAGTTCCCTCCTGTGACATCTGTGTTGTCCTTGCTCCAGCGCTATCATAGAACACACCAACCGGGTCATCTTCCTTGAGGATGACGACATTGCTGCAGTGGCTGATGGGAAACTCTCTATTCATCGGATCAAGCGTTCAGCTAGTGATGACCCCTCTCGAGCCATCCAGACCCTGCAGATGGAATTGCAGCAAATCATGAAAGGCAGGTGTCCTCCACGGGTCCATGTGCAGCAGCCTCGGCAGGCAGGCACTCTCTGAGGACACTCCTGAGTCTGTCTGCCCTGCCTTGGGTGGGTCCACATCCTTCCAGCCTGCCGTGGCCCCCAGGAAGGGGCTGCAGGTGGTCTGTGACTCACACACCTCAGGGGATGTGTGGAGCTTGGCCTGGCTCCTCCAAGGGGGCTTCTGCCTGTTTCCAGGGGCAGGGTCCCCTGCTGAATCTGACCCATCCATCAGCTGCCCACCTTCACAGACTCTGGGACACTTTCCTACACCCCAGGCATCATTTCTTCTCTGGGCATGAGACCTGCAGTAATGGGGCAACTGTGGGACACTTTCCCCTTTCAAGGAGAGACTCTCTCCCCGCACCCATGTTTGTCTCCCTGCACCCTCTTCTCCACAGGGCACCTGGGTGAACGTTTAAGAATGTGAATCAGACCATTTGTCCTGCTGCTTAAAGCCCTTCAATGGCTTCCTACTGTTCTTAAAATAAAATTCACACCACCCCTCCATCACAGGTAGCTTGGCCCCGCCCAACCTGGCTGCCTCACCATTAGAGACAGGACTTGTGCTTGCCCAGCGGGGTCATTGTACTTGCTATTCTCATTACACTGGCTTCTTTGGATCAAGTCCCCTGAAGTTTCACCCTCTCAGAGAGTCCTTCGCTGATCCTGTGTCTGCAATGCCCCCAGCCCTCCTCACTTGTCTTATATGCCTCCTGGCACCCTGCGTACAAGTCCTCTGCTGAAAGCAGCAGACAGGGACACTGGTGCTTGACATCACACATGGATGTGTCCCAGAGAATATCCCCATCCTGTCTGTGGACACCTCTGGAGCATGAGACACAGCCCTGTCAGGGGCCTTGACATGCTGCAGACGGATCATTCCTTTGACCTCATCCAACCCCATTCAAAAAGAGCCCTGGGAATGCATGTGACTGAAAACATTTTTCTTTAGTACAGAAGCTAGGAGCCTGTTTGTTAAAAATAAAATGCCCTGTTTCTTCAGGCCTGCTTAATCTGTACTTCCCTGAGTAGGTGGGTTTGGGAAAGTAAAGGATTTTACTTTCTCTGGCCTTGCTTAATACCAGCCTTGTTACTTCTACCACCTCCCTCAATAGGAGGGTCAGATACCTAACCTGCTTCCCTCTCACTTGTCACCATGAGCAGCAGGTGGGACAACACCTGGCTGTAATCTGCAGTGATTTTTACATATGTCATGCTGTCTAACTGCATAATGACTTTTTGTCTCGATTAAAAGTTAAATTGTGGAAAGGTAATGAAATGAAAACTGACCTGACTCGTTGGTGTCTATTTGAGCAGGTAACTTCAGTGCATTTATGCAGAAAGAGATCTTCGAACAGCCAGAATCAGTCTTCAATACTATGAGAGGCCGGGTGAACTTTGAGACCAGCACAGGTAACCCCTGGGTTGCGCCCCGGGCCCCTTGCAGTCCCTGTGTAGTAGGATCCACCCTGATGGCCTATGTGTCCCCTGCAGTGCTCCTGGGTGGCCTGAAGGACCACTTGAAGGAGATTCGACGGTGTCGACGGCTCATTGTGATCGGCTGTGGAACCAGCTACCATGCCGCCTTGGCTGTAAGTGCAGTGTGCTGGGCCCTTGGTAGTGCTGGGACGGTGGTGGCAGCCTAGGACAAGATGAGTTTTACATGCTGTCCTGCATTGGGCCTTCCAAATTTGGTGCCTGTGCACCAGTGTGAGAGCTGGCCCTGAGCCCTTTGTCCTGCAATGGGGCCCATGAGTGCCTGAAGTTCCTTCAGCACTGGGCCACGGAAGCTCCGTGTCACAGACTGTCCTTAGAAGCACAGCTGCCGGTGTCCCTGCAGTGTCATGACTTTAGTCCCCATTCTTGTTGCCTTCAGACGCGACAAGTCTTGGAGGAACTGACTGAGCTCCCCGTGATGGTTGAACTTGCCAGTGACTTTCTGGACAGGAACACGCCCGTGTTCAGGGATGACGTTTGCTTCTTCATTAGCCAGTCAGGTAAGGAATACGTATTTGCAGTGGTTCACTCAGGGCTCTGTCCTCTCAGTGCTGCACCATGTACCTTCCTCCCTCCTTCATCCCGTGAAGTCCTCTGGGCACGGACCCTGGGCCACACACTCATGCATTCGGTTATTTAGCCCTCAGTGCCATCAGTTACTGTCCCATATTATGGAGAAGGCCCTGCAGCCAGGGCTTCCCCTTCTCCTGTTGTCACAAGTCCAGGGTTTAGGGGACCACTCACTTAGATTCCATAGATAAGCAGTAAGTTTAATTGAGAAGACAGTTCTCCAAAATTCTACTGGTTCAAGGGCTTTCAGAGTGCTTGCAGTGCCCATGCTGCCCAGCAGGGGGAGGCATGGAAGACGCAGCTCCAGGGTAGAAGCAGGGGCACCCCCAGCTCAGCAAACCCTGCTGGGTACCATCCTAACACCCTGCTGGGTACCCCCCTGGGTACCATCCCAACATCAGGCTCGGGCATTTATGCCAGTCAGGCCGGGCAGAGGGTCGGGAAGGTGACCCAGCCCTATGCTTGGAGTGCCTGTGAGCTCCAGAAGGATTTTTAAAACATTTTAATTTTGGAAAATGACAAACCTTTATAAAAGTAGAGATTCAGGAGCCTCAGCAACAATCAACTCAGCAGACCTTGTGTCATCTATGTCCACATGAACCCCTCCCCTCTACTGAGTTATTTTGAAGTGAATCCAAGCATCATGTTATTTCTGTCAATAAATCCTTCAGAGTGTATCGCTTATCGATAAAGGGGAAAGATACAAGCACAGTGTCATTACCACAGTTAAAACATTCACAGCAATGCCCTGACTTTCAATATTGCTTCCATTTGGGATTTTTAATACCAGTCCCATTTCAGGGACAGGCTGAAACACTAACATAGACACACCCACTATCTGTCTGAGCTCCTCGTACCCAGGTACCACCATGTGACTTCAGTTGCCAGTGTGACCTTTGGTTTGTGATCCCGTCAGAGCCTAAAAGTGAATTGGTGGGACCCCCCTAACCAGAAAACAGAGATGGATTTAATGGGTGTCTGCACAGAAGGGGTTTAAAATTTCAATTTGTTCAGCCCTTTTCATTAAGTTAAAAAGGCGAGAGATCATTCAAAACCTTGGGAGCAGGGCTGATGAAGATAGAGCTGTCCTGCTCCCTGCCTCTGAGCCCCATGGGCACTGAGAAAGGGCTGCGTGACACCCTGGTGTGCTAGAAGCAAGTCTGAAGAGAGAAAGGACAGGAACTGGGCCGTGCGGTAGCACCAGCCTGTACTGCAGAAGAGCTGAGACAGTCACAGCCAAGAGCAGTGGCCATGTGGACATCAAATGAGTTTCATTTTATAGTCTGGATTTTATTTAGTTTATTTGAGTGCTTCAGGACTTACAAACATAGGGAGTTTGTGCTGGCTTATTCATGAACCTATTTGAGTAGCTTTATTATAAACAAAAATTTTTGTCCACACTGGGAGGCTGCAAGAAGTGTTTGTCTTTAAACAAAATGTATTTGAGAAATGCCGTTGGAGGGCATTCTTGCTTTGTAAATGTTAAATCTTAGCACATTTTGAATAAGGAAACTTAGAGTTGTAGAAAGCCAAGCCCACCTGCCGATGCCAACTCCACCATGGTCTTGAGCAGGTGAGGCATTGATTTCCTGATCTCTGAGCCCCTCATCCTCCAGGGGGAAATGGGAATGATGGCCCCCCATGGGATTGCCCTGAGAATCAATGAAACAGTGAATGAGGAAGTGCTAGCCACATAAATAGTAGTGAAATCTTGAATCAAAGAATCAACCAGCAAGATTGTTGAGCATTCATTTTCCTTTCCGAGTGCCAATCGCCCATGTCTGGGCACCAATTTCTGTGTCAGAGGGGAGTAGAAGAGGGGGCTGTTGGGTGTTCAAGTGGCAGAGCCACGCACCTGTGAAGACACAGCTGAAAGGAAGGGCCTGTGTGGCAGGTGAGACCGCAGACACCCTCCTGGCGCTACGCTACTGTAAGGACCGTCGGGCCCTGACCGTGGGCATCACCAACACCGTGGGCAGCTCCATCTCCCGAGAGACTGACTGTGGCGTCCACATCAATGCAGGCCCAGAGATTGGCGTGGCCAGCACCAAGGTAGAAGGAGCTGCATGTGCCCCTGTGGGAGAGCGAGGGTGGACAGGAGGCTGAGAGGGAGCCCAGAGATCTGCCCCTCCTGCATGGTGGCCCCCTCAGGGACACCAGGGTACACTGGTCCCCTGCCAGTGCCACCATCTGTCCACAGGCCTACACTAGTCAGTTCATCTCCCTCGTGATGTTCGGCCTGATGATGTCTGAAGACCGCATTTCACTACAAGACAGACGGCGAGAGATCATCCATGGCCTGCAGTCGTTACCTGGTATGTCCCCAAATGAAACTTCCCTTGCTTTCAAATCCAGTGGGCTTTTCTGAGCTCCTCTCTGCCTGACTCTGACCGTCAACAGTGCTGTTAATCACACCCTCTTCCTCAAAACTTCCTTCCCACCACAACATACTTGTAGTCACTCCCACGGGGTCAAGATTGAGGTCTGCACTTCTCACAGGCTCTGGAGCCCTGCCTCCTCTGACCTCACCACACTCCTTTCCCTTCCCCAGAGGGCCTCACTGACCTTTTTGATCCTCAGAAATTCCAAGCTTTTTCCACCCCAGGGCCTTTGTATCGGCTCTTTCCTCTACCAAAATCCTTTCCCTCCAGCTCTTCAAACTGCTGACGGTTTGTCATCACAAAGTGTCAGCTCAGATGTTACCTCCTGGGACCCTCCCTGGCCATCCTAACTAACAGAGGTTCTACCCATGCCCCAGCTCTCTATGAAACATTAGCCAGTTTCTTTTCTCTATAGCACATGCTGTGACCCAAAATTGCCTGTTCACCTGTGTGCTGGCTTGTCTCCCCCTCCTAACATGTCAGCTCTTTGAGCACACAGCCCTGTCATAGTCGCTGCTGGACACCGAGTGCCTGGCCAAGTTAGGCATACCGTAGGTGCTCACAAAATACCTGAGAAAGAACACATGGCCCCCAGCCTTTTCCTGTCCCAGGTGGTTCCTCCACAGTCTCACCAAATTCCTCTTTTGCTAAGTTGTGACACACTGTGTCTGTCACACAAAATTGCAGGCTGCGTGGGGGCACCAGAGTTTCATTCACTCATTCACCTCCCAAACACATTCAGCTGCCCTGAGGCCAACCACTTTCAAGAAGGCAGTGAGGAAAAGCCACCATCTGACCTTACATAGCCTAGGGATCTGAGTCTGGCCAAGATAGCCTGCTGAAAATTTATTGGGAAGAAAAGCATTCTAAACTTTAAGTCAGGTAATAACCCTGCAAAAAACAGGATTCTATCCTGATGGCTAAGTCAGCACTTCTCAAGACGTGGTCCACAGGTCCTTACAGTCAAAACTGTTTTCATAGTAATATATTATTTATAACAAATAAGACATTTTTGCCTTTTTTGCTATGTGGACATTTGCAAAGGCAGAACTGGCCGCCACTGACACCTTAGCACACTTCCATGTAGAGGCATCTCCCACCACTATGCACCAAGCTTCACCTAAGGGTGTCCTTGATGAAGCAGTAAAATGCACTAGTCTTATTAAATTCCAATACTTCTTAGTATTCTCTGTGACGAAATGGGAAGTTACATGTGAAGTGCTTCAGATGGACCCTGAAATGTGAGTGTTGTTTCAAAGGAAAGTAGCCGTGATCGTCTGAGTAGCAAGCTGACTTGGGTATCTGGCAGGCATTTTCTAAAAAATGAACAAAGTTAGCCCACCACTTTGAGAATAACAACTGACAGTATTTGTTACCAAATGATAAACTTCAAGTGTTCCACCGAAACTTAGGATTTTGGAAAACTGACAGCTGTCAGGATGAGCTTGACCACTTTCTCGAAACTTTAAGACATCTCTAGTGAGATTATGGCGATTTTAACAAATGTGATTTTTAAAAAATATTTTATAATGAAATATGTTCGTGTTTAAAAGATTTGTATAACTCAGCCAATATTTTCCAATTGGCCAATGCATGATGTTACATGATTATGCAAGTGTATAAAGAAAAGTAAAGAAAAAAAAGTAAATGCAAGATAGACCAAAGTATTTTAATGTCATGAGGTAGGAAACGTTTATTGATATGATATCAGATTTCACATTTGCAACTACCCTTTTAAGAAATCATGGCTTCTTGAGTTTAATGTAGTATCAAAGAAGAATATCCACAGTGATTTGAAAAAGCTATTTAAATACACCTCCCCTGTCCAACTACAGATTTCTGTGAGGTTGGGTTTTCTTCCTATACTTCAACTTAAAAGATCACACAGATTGAATGAGGAAGCAGATATGAGAATCTATCTTTTATTTAAAAGGCAGACATTAAAGAGATTTGCAAAAAACAATGCCACTCTTCCCACTGATTTTTAAAAATATAATAGGTTTATTGTTATTTTTATATAAATGAACACATAAATACAGAGGGTGCCAAAAAATGTGTACACATTTTAAGAAAGGAAAACACTGTATCAAAATTGTAATACTCCATATGTACTGAAAACAAAAAATGAATGCAAGTCACCTTTGACTTCCACAATTATAAGAGATGCTCAGAGTGGTGACCATCAGTGTCCAGCCACTTCTGATTACGGTGAACTACTGCTTGAGCAACGTTGGCCAAAGTGTCCCCTTGTGTTGCTGCATGTGCCATTTTGATCAGGGTCATCTTCATTCAGTGCACATAATAATCTTGGGATGAAAACTTTCCACTTTGGGGTTTTAAGAATGTGTCGTATGCTTGTTCTGCTTAGTCCTGTCTCACGTGCACGTGGTTTGGTAGACTTCTGTGGCAAGGACTTGTTGCTGTGCAGGGTCACCTGGATCTGCCCTCATGCACGTCACACACAGTACCATGCATCTCAAACTTACCACAAATACGTGCAGTTATTAGGCGTGTTGGAAGTTCTGTTGCATATGCATACCTCCCTTGTTGCTGTACTTCCACAACATTCTCGAATTTCAAATACCACTTCAAAATGATCTTTCACTCCTTGAATGAAAACTGCACTTCCACCATTTTCTTTGGCTGTCCTGCCTGTCGCATGGTGACACTAGCATTCATTTGATTAATGCCATCTTTTGAGCGAACATCGTAGTACCCATTGCTACCATAATTTAATTTAACTTCCAAAAGTGATACATAAATAACATCTCTTAAAATGTGTATATAGTTTTTTGGCACCTAGTATCTTTAATTTTTCTAGTTCCTAGTCTGGCAGATATTGATAGGTATAACCCACAAAACCAAAGGCTTTTGAGATTCACAATAATTTTTCAGTTCACAGGAATCTTGAGACCAAAAATTTGAGAACCATCGATCCAACATACACTGGCTTTGTCTTGAGACATGGCACGGTATTGATTTGGAATGTCATCTCTATAACTGGCCAGCCTCTCTGAGCCTCAGTTGCCTTTCCTGTAAAACAGAGCTGGAAATAACACTTCCCAACTTATTTTACATGCTCAGGAAAGTATGAACCCAAATATGGATCACCCTCCCAACAAAATCCTGGCTGGTCTATAACCCAAGTTATCTCCCATAATCTAAGTTTAAAACCCTTTTAAATGAATGCAAGGAAGCCAAGTATACTAAGTTATGTGAGTTCCCAAACTTTGTGTTATACTCCAGGATTTTTCTTTGTGGATCTTGTTTTGAAATCTGTGTAACTGGCTCTCCCCCTCTGCTGTGTGCATGACTTAGAGCTGATCAAGGAAGTGTTGTCACTGGACGAGAAGATCCATGACCTGGCCCTGGAGCTCTACACACAGAGGTCGCTGCTGGTCATGGGTCGGGGCTACAACTATGCCACATGCCTGGAAGGAGCCTTGGTGAGCCCCCTCTGCCCAACTGCCACCCCATTCCCAGAAACCAGCAGGAAAGGCAGGGCATAGGACTATGGTAGGGCAGCTGTCCACTGTGCAAAGCTGCATTGTGCACCAGCTCGTGACCAGACCATTTTAGCCCCAGGGGCATGGGGCTCCCAGGATAAAGGGGCAAGGCACCTTGGGGGAGCACTGGAGTGTCAGCTTCACCTGGATTAGCTCATTTATACCTCATGAGCATCTTCTGAGAGAATGGCAGTTACTGTCCACATTTTACCCAGGAGCAAACTGAGCCTCCAAAAACTTCACCTTGCTCAGGGTCACAGAGCAGAAGTGACAGACCTGAAATTCAAACTCGGATCCACATGGACTTTGCTTTTTTCCACTACTCTAAGCACAATTGTGGGCTGGGGTCTCTGCACGGTTTCCCCATTGCCCTGCACACTTCTAAGAGGAATGAGCTTCACAGGCCCTGAATGTTTAAAAATCAGTGACTAGCCGTTTTGTCCCCTGCTGGCTGATGATGGATCAGGGCCCAGGTGCTGGACCACGGGGCTCCCAAAAGGGTGGGCCTTGCTGTCGGGGCCAGGTCTAGAGCTTGCCTTTGACTCACCCTCCACTTGCTCTTTATGTGCAACCAAAGGAAAAGGGAGAGATGGTGTTACAGGTGAGGCAACACTTGGTACCCAGACAAGGGTGACATCCATGATCCAGTTCAGCTCCCCTCCTCTCACTGTGGGAGCATGCAGCTGCCCCTCCACCACCACCATCTGAAAGACAATGCTGTTTGCAACTGGTTCACAAGAAACATCCAGAGAATAGTACAAGCCATGAGGTGTCTGACAGCATTGAGCTCCAATCTCCCCATTCTTCCAGTGGAGGTTCTGACCCCCTAACCCCTGCCAAAGACAGTGAGGAACTGGGCACTCTGCTTCTCAGCGCCCACCACCCCCCTGCCCCTGCCACCTGGGGGGCTCAGCTGCAGCGCCTTGAGCATGCTGGTGAAAGATGGTTATTCAGCTGCCTTTCCAAGTTAGTCTTTGGGGAAAGAAAGATGCTTTCATGCTGCTGCTGGCCCAAGTCAATGGCCTCTCTATGGTCACTCGGGAGCCGGCTCTCCAGATATCCCCAGCATCCAGGGTGGAGCTGTGCTCCTAACAGTGTTTCCCAGATCCAAATAAATAGTTAGAGCGGGGTAAGAATCATATTCTTCATCACTTCCACCAGTCCATTGATGGGGATTGAGAGGTAACTGAGTAGAATGAATGGATGTGCCTAAACATAGGGGAAATTCCAGTAGCATTCCAGTGTGTGTGATTTTGCTTAATAGGTAAGGTAAGGCAAGTTACTAATGGCCTAGAATTGGGGGGAATGATTAATCAGATAATTGAATGGAAGCATTTCTAGACAAAATACAATGCCATTATTACAAACCCCAACTGTGGGGAGGCCATGGGGTCTGGGGACAGCTTGATTGCTGCTAACTTGTCCATCCAAGGAGGGTGGCTGTGCCCAGGGGGTGTTCTGGGGACAGAAGTTGCATGCTGGGCTTTGTACATGCCCTGGACAGCAGCCAGCCATCTCCCCTGGACCTTGCCTTGCCAGCTGCCCTCAGCACTATTGGTTGCTCCATGGGTCCAACAGCTTTCTGCCTTCCAGTCACCTCTCCCCTGGCTCCTATTCCTCCCCTTTGGCTGATCTGCTCCAGCCTCCTGTCTGCCCATTGTGATACTGATCCCACTTTGTATTTCCCTAGAAAATCAAAGAGATAACTTACATGCATTCAGAAGGTATCCTGGCTGGAGAGCTGAAGCATGGGCCCCTGGCACTGATCGACAAGCAAATGCCCATCATCATGGTTATCATGAAGGACCCTTGCTTTGCCAAATGCCAGAATGCCCTGCAGCAGATCACAGCCCGCCAGGTAAGGACACTCAGCTGAGCTGGAGCCCTCTCTCTCCTCCCATCTTCCACACATGCCCACCTCACCCACTGTCTGCCAGCTCCGGCTGTGTATGCATCCTGCCAGTGAGCAGGTGTGTCCACACACTCCTCAGCCTCCTCATGAGTGGTGCACACATTCAGAAGGGGACCTGACAGCTTTCAACCATGCCCGCAACACCTCCTCAGTGAGGCTTAGTGACACACAGTGCCTGGAGCTGTCCTGGATCCCAAGCAAGGAGACCAGAGGAACTGCTATTGTTGGAGAGCCCTGGGGACAATCCTGACACTACCCACCTAGAATTAGGTCAGATTTCACAAGTGAAGGGCATGGTCCTCCACAAAACTGCCTTCCCTTTAGACATGAGCTGCAAGTTTGGGGATTCCCAGACCACCCACACTTCTGGAGTTCCCATTAACCCCTCAGGTTCAATAATTCCCTAGAATGACTCACAAAACTCAGGAGAGCATTATATGACTATTTCCAATTCATTATGCAAGATACAAATTAGGGCCAGCCAAAAGAAGACACTCAGGTCAGGGCAACAGCCCCAAAAGGCAGAGCTTTTGTGTCCTTGGGACACTTCATCTTGCCTGCACACCAGTGCATCACCAGCCAGGAAGCCTGCCTGACTTTCCAGCTCCAGGATCCAGAGTTTTTACTGAGGTTTCATTATGGAAGCATAGTGGAGTGGATCATTGGCCACGTGATAGAACTCAATTTCTAGCACCTCTCTATCCCTGAAGGTCAGGAGGTCAGGGTGATATCTTGTGACTCAAAGCCCCAACCCTCTAACCACATGGTGGGTCTTCCAGGCATGGTCAGCCCTCTTCCTGACACCATCCCTGGGGCTACCATGAGTGACCTCATTAGCATAAACACAAGTGTGGACCCACCATGAAAAACAAAGTCACTTCTAACACTAGGAGAGCCCAAGAGTTCAGATGCCCTTTTGCAAGAACCAAACACAAAAATCAGCCCAATTCTATATTATAGGGGTCCCCAATAAATGTAATGTGTTTGAATCATCCCCCCAGGGCCATCACCCTGCCAGGGACTGGAAAGAAATTTCTCCAGAGCATCAAACACTTTGTCCTGTATGCAGATCATACACAGCACCTCACCCACAATTCTTGGAAAAGCAAAAGATCACTGTCATAGTTGCAGTAATACTGATCTCAGAAATTTGGCTGTGTGTGAGAGATTACTACTTTGTGAGACGATAGGCATTTTGTATCACATTTCTCTCATTTAGGGTCGCCCGATTATACTGTGCTCCCGGGATGACACTGAGAGTTCCAAGTTTGCATATAAGATGATCGAGCTGCCCCACACCGTGGACTGCCTGCAGGGTATCCTCAGCGTGATTCCCCTGCAGCTCCTTTCCTTCCACCTGGCTGTTCTCCGAGGATACGACGTATGTCTGGAAACCCCCAATCCCCGCAAAGGGCAGAACAGAACCCCAAAGCTCCTTTTTCTTTTTAAATACTTATTTGGTATAAATATTCATCGGATAAATGTTTTCATTTAAAATAACTCATTTTAAAGTAACTCATACCCCCTGAAAACAGGTTGGGAACTGTGAGGTGTGTAAAGACCATATCATTAAACCACAAGCTCATCACCCCAAAACCATGCTAATAAGCAAATTTAATATCTTATTCCAATCTTTTCCTTGTGCATGTGAAATTTTTAACATTTAAGGTTATATCAAGGATAAAATTTTCCATTTTCTTTCTTGATATATTGTAAGTATTTTCTCACGTCTTGAACTAGTTGTTAGCAACATTTAATCACTGCACAGTATTCCACCACATTCATACAACATGGGTTTTAACAATTACTTAGTCAATCTTCTATTATTTAAACTATTTCTAACTTTTGGAACATCTGCCTAAAAAACTGTTTCTAATTTTTTGGAACATCTGTCATGAACATCTTGGTACATACATCATCCCACATTTAAAATTTGTCCTCAGCCTAGCGAATGATTCAACATTTGGAGACTCCTAACATATATTGTCAACTTATATTCCAGAAAAGAACCCATTTATGATCTCACAAGCAAGTGTATAAGAACACACAATTCCTTGTGCAAAGAAATGGAAGTTTCATTATAATTTTTTCTTGAGAAACTTTAAAAAGTACGTAACAGCACACACAAACAGTACAAGGAACACCTGATGGTATACACATCATTCAGAAGTGACATATGCTAACATTTCATCACATTTGTTTCTTGTTTTTTAAAGCATTATTATGAACAAAATAAGACATTGCAGATAAAGTTGAAGCCAACTTTATCAGCCATCCCCAGTCACATTTCCTTCCCAACTCCACCCTGCACTAACCAGTCTCGAGAGTTAGTGCATATCCTTTCAAGAAAAGTGAATATTTTAATAGGACAAATTGTGCTAGCTGACTTTGATAGCATGAATCATGTTTTTAATAGTGTTCCTGCATGACACATATCAAATATTTATTGAATGACTGAAACATTACACAGTTAACTGAAATTTCTGGAGTCAGGAGCCACCTCCAAGATGCAGGTCTCAAGGGAGCTCATGGTTGGAGGTGACCAGGAACCAGTCTCCTTGTCTCCAGTACTCTCACAATGGCTTTTACAGTACGGCATGCTGCTGAGAGCGTTGGGATCCTGAGCAGTTACTCTCTGTCATTTCAGGTTGACTTCCCCAGAAATCTGGCCAAGTCTGTAACTGTGGAATGAGAACAAGGATGTGAGGAGACCGTCGCCATATTGAATCTGATTCAAGACCCATCACAGTGACGTCATTCTCATCTCCTACATCCCAGTAGAGTTGACAGCTTCCACGTGCCTTGTACCCAAGTGCTTTGCTTATAGCAGTACTGTTTCTCTGTGTCCTGAAGTCTTCAGAGGAGAAGGGACACACTGTTTACACACACGGATCAGAGCGGACTTTTCCACTACTGTGCAATAGAGATGCAGCTCTCTTCTGAGTAACTGTGAACCTTTTTTAACCAGCACTAGTTAGTTTTAAAAGACAAAATATTTATGACAATTGTATAGCTTTTAAGTTATTTTTCTAGTATGTGGGTCAGGCCCAGACTGTGCCCCCCAGCCTCCCCATCCAGTGCCCCCAGCGTCCTGGCAGGGGGCATTCATCTCAGATGTGAGCACAAGGCATTGCCTCTGGCTCCTTTCTCCTTCCCTTTCCACTCTGGGCACTCCTGAATCCCATCCTGACGTCGTCAGGGAAGCCCCCCTCCCCCATTTTCCTGTGCCTCCTGTAGTGCATCCTGTTGAAATCTCAGCTTCCTTCAATGGTTTCCTCTCATCGAAATCCCTCCAACTCTTCAACTTCTGTTTCATCTGACCATGGTTCTTTTTAAAGCCCAGGCAGCAGCATTTGGGTCCCTGCTCCTGCCAGTAGTACAACAGCTCGAAATATCCCCTGCAGGAGAGTCCGTGCAAGTGGGCTCCTTAGTCCTCTGTTTAGAAGTGTGCACGATCCAAGTACTATGCAATTTCAAGACAATAAAGACAATATCATTTTCTTTCCTTGTGTGTTTGGATTTTTGTTTTAATTTCATTCTGTTTGTGTACTTGAATTTTGAGGGCACCTCAGAACAGGCCTTGGCGGTGTCTGGTGGAAGCAGCCCTGCTCCATGGAAGTCACTGGCCTTTTCCCCGTATCTGTGACCTGCATGCTTCTAGCACCCACGTGAGGGCTGGTTTACAGAATGGAACAGAGTGCAGATTTGGGACATGCTGAGAGTCCACTAAACAGCTGTTGGAGTGGGCTGGGCTACGTGATGCTGCTTGAGATGGTGGCCCGGAGCCTGATGGCAGCAGAGCAGTCATATGTGTGCGCGCGCGTGCGTGTGTGTGTGTGTGTGTGTGTGTGTGTGTGTGTGCGTGTGCGTGTGCGTTCCCAATGATCCTAGTTACCTGATTCTGTTAATTTAATCAGGCAGGGGAGTAGAAAGCCAGTTCTGACGGCTTGTGGGTGGAAATTTAGACTCCCTATGCAAGTGCTGTCCCAGATGGCTCGCTAGGTCTTCATTACAGCTAACCGGTGTGTGCACTCTGGTATCTCATCAGACCTTTGTTCTGGGTTACCTGTGGGCCACTGAGCAGCAACTGTGCCATTTCTTGTATGCTCCCCCCGTATCACAGGAGTTGGAAACCTGGGAATTACATTCCAGGTTAAATTTCAACAGTGAGAAGCACTCCTGGGAGATTTGGAAGGTAGTTTAGAAATCATATTCATTTGGAAATCCTACTACTTGTCTTTCCTCTGGCAGAGACAGACAGAAGCATGACTTGTAGACGATCCCCTATGGTGATGTTCCCTGAAACTCAGTCACCACTCAGTGCTCCAGGCAGCTGGGCCACCAGAAGTTTCCTGAGGCTCCTCCAAAATCTGAGAGCTGGCAGGACCCCAGGGGCTGTTGTGGCAGTGCTCTCTCACCTCCATCATCCTGCCCTTCCTACAAACTGACTGGGTTGTAATACCTGCCGAAATGCCTGCCCTGGTTTCTGTCTTCCTGACCACACCATGGCCAATACTACATCTGAGGTTAGAGAACTTTTTACAAACTAGCCAGAGCATTTTTATCTGAACAAGAATCAGAAAAATGAACTTCATCCTATGCCCAAGAGGTGATGACCATCCTAACTTTGTGTTATTTGCTGTTATTTATAGTTCCACCTCATGAAACCTACCTCCCACACAATAAACCACCTAGTCTTGAACACAGAGGACAAGCACACACCAGCTGAGCAAGGACAGGGCAGCACTGTCCCGACCGGGCAGAGGCCCCAGCATGAGGTGGGCAGAACAGTCTTGGGGACGAGGTTTAACTTCTGCTTCTCTGGAAGGTCCCTCCAGCTCTCAGGGAAGACTGACAGCTTCTGTGAGTGACATGCGTGTCCTCATGAGAATCCAGGCCAAGTTCTCTTAGGCGTTCTGTCCTCAGGAAGATGGCCCGATGGAAATGGGGGTCTTGGGGGTGACAGTGTCTCTGGGATGACACTGCTGCAGGAGGGCTCTGTCACTCTCTAATCTGGTACAGGTCTGTCATCCTGGGATCCCCTTTCACCACTTCCTGTCTTCTTTAGTTTCCTTGTTGTTTTGGTAGAGCACGTCCTAGAGTAAAGGTGCTTAAGAGTTAAGTATTTTGAGACCTTGGATGTCTAGAAATGACTTTATTGCTCACACCTAACTGAGGGCTTAGCTCAAGATGAAATTCTATAATATGTCAGAAAAAATTTTCCTTCAGAATTATACAAAAAATGATCCATTTTCTTGTTTGCAATGTTGCAATTGAAACGTCCAAAATCACTTCGATGACTCTTTATAGGTGACCTTTTTAATTTCTTCTTTTCATTCCCTGTGTTCTGAAATACCACAGTGAGGTGCCTTGGTCTCTTTTCATTTGGTGTTGATTAAAGTTTGGTAAGTCATGCCCTTTAGGTCTGGGAAATTTTCTTGAATTACTTTTTTATGGATTTATTTTTGTTTCTGTAGCCTATTATTCAAAGGTTGAAGCTGCTGGGATGGCATTTAATTTCTTATCTTTTCTGTTATGCATTGTTGTGTTTTGCTCTACCAAATGGGAGTTTTCTTCAATTTTCTCTTCCAATCTGCCTACGACTTATGTTTTCATTTCTGCCAACACAATTTCCAAGAAACTTTTCCAATGATATATTTTATAATACATATAATATTTTTAATGAAGTCCATACTTCAGTCATGTTTGCTTAGTTTGTTTCAAATGCCCTTTCCCCTACCATTACAGGTTACCACGGGCTCCACTTGGCTGTGACAGTTTTCAGACTTTGCTTGTTTTTGATGATGTTGACAGTTTTCAGGGCTATCAGGTATTTTGTAGAATGCCCCACGCTTGGGTTTGTCTGACGTTTTTCTCGTGGTTAGTCTGGGGTTATGTGTTTGAAGGAGGAAGACCACAGAAGTAAAGTGCTCTTCCCATCCCTTCGTATCAAGGGTACATACATACAATTTACATGTCTTGTCACCGCTGTGTTAAGTAGCTACCTGTCCGAGGTCATGTTCATCAGGTATTGGACTTCCTCCCCTTTTCCATAGTGAACTCTTTGGAAAAAGTCACTTTGCCCATCCCTCACTTAAGGAGGAGGCACTTATGCCTCACCTCCTTGAGAGGGGAGTATCTACACCAATTATGTGGAATTCAGTAGATTGATCCGCCCTTCCCCATTTGTTTTACCTATTAAATCCTTTATTTCTATTGCTATGAACTCATGGATTTACTTTTATACTGAGTCACAACCCAGGACTACGTTATTTACTTTGTTGCTCAAATTATTCCAGCTCTTTCGTTGGCTCGTGTCCCTTAAGACATGCCCCTGCTAGTATTTCTTCATTCTCTCTGAAGCCTTCAATGGTATTTTTTTCTTTTGGAATTTCCTTCTCCATATAGTCTATTTCTTTCCAGGTGCATGTTTCTGATTGATTGTCTTGGTTTTCTTTGTCATGGGACCTTGGGCTAGCCAGTCAGATTCAAGGTAAGGAGAAAGTTCTGAGCACCTGTTGATGCTAAGATTCACTGCTGGCCAATCTGGGAGAGTTTGGAATGTAGGGGTGGGGACAGGCCTTTCCTTTAGGCCTTAGGGCTGGTCAGACTTCCAGAGAACAGAAAGAGTCCAGGGGCTGGCGATTGAGAGCTGCCTGGAGGGCGAGGACAGAGGGTCACTGAGGTCAGCTTTCAGTTAAGAGCCACGCAACTGCCCTGTTTGCATACAGCTCACAGGCCCTCAGCTGTGCCCACTGCTCAAAAGCCCTTTCTTATTACTAGAGAATAAACTCCCAGATTTCTGCCTTTCCCAACTGTTTCTGCCCTTTCTCCTGGCTTGTCCTCACTTCACCCTCACCTCCTGGTCCAGGACTCAAAACCCTGCCTAGAGGTGCCATGAGTACTCCTCTGGGGGTTTTCAAACTCAATTTAGGACAGAGCCTACCCTCCTTGGGTAGAGGAAGAGCAAAAGGTGACACAGGAAGAAGGAAGCTGACATGGAGAAGATCAGAATGTGGTGAACACTTTGCCTGTGACTTCCAAGGCCCCAGCCTGATCTCAAGCCTGCAGTACTGAGGTCAGCTCTACCTCTGCTTCCTCCCAATGCCCCAATCCCCATGTAACAATGTAGGGTTACTTCTGTAATTATCCCCATTGGTCTAAATGCAGTGTGGCCCTCTAAAACACACAAATGAAAGTCTTGACTTGCATCCCTTGCACATCTGTGGTCCTGATAAGGGATGGTGGATATTGTGGTTTGCTTTTTGTTTATTTTTGGATGCCCATGGTTGTTTGCAGAATGTGAAAGAATTCACAAGACTGAGGAAAGTAGGAAAGCAAGAAGAGTTTTATTCACAGAGAGAAGTACAGGCAGAGCAATTGCCTGTGGCAGAGTCTAAAACAGACAGCTGCCCTGAACTTTGGGTTAGCTCTTCTTATATGGGAAGAGTTCATGCAGTTTTCTGCAACATTAGGATGTGGTGGTGACTTGTTAAAATTTGCAGGTGGGGTCAGAGCAGCAGTAAACTTGTCTTTGCAGTTGGCCAAGCTGGGAGCTATTACAAAATTTTAGGGATTACAAGTTTTAGCGATGAGCCCCTCCCTCATTCCTAAAACTTCATGTGCCCTAGTGATCTTTCCAAAATAAATATCTAATCACATCACTCACTTCCTTTCTTATCACCCCTCAACAGATGCTCTTACCTCCACAGCCAGAGCCCCTACCCTGGGATGCCCCAGGGGCCAGCAGGTAAGCGATAAGTGAGGCTGCAGCCAGGGGCTGGGTAATGGGATGGGGACTGTGGTAAACTAGGGGCCAGCTGACCACTGCCCTCTGGGAATGCACGCCCCATGTCACCAGAGCTTCTAACTATTCAAGTAAAACCAATAATTGCGATTTTTCAGTGAAAGCACCTAATTTTTAAATATTGGCAACTGAGTGAATTAAAAAACAACTTGGGGGTGAACAGGCAGATCAGTGAGCTGAAGCCAGCTCATGGGCCTCCACATCAAGGCTCTCGTAACTCTCCTGTCCTCACTCCTACATCTCTAGCATGACCAGGTGACCTGGTTCCCTGATCACAGCATGCAGGCCCTCACCTTTAGGTCTGAGGCCCATTTCTGCCTGAACCACTGGCCCAGCACATTCTTGCTGGCTCCCCAGCTTATGCTGGGGCTTCCTCCTGTGCAGGAGGCCTTCTCAACTGCCTCTTCCACCTGGCAGATTACATCAGCCATTGGCAGTGCTCACGTGCTTTCCTCAAATTCTTGTCACACTTGTGGCAGAATATTCTCACTTGTTGGCCTCAAACAAAATTCTGTGCAGTTTCAAGCATGGACCAGCATCCTCTGTCCCCATCACTGCTTTGTCCACTGTATTCCATAAGCCAGAAAAAAGCAGAATCCTTTTAGAAAACTAAGTGTAAATTATGGACAGGTGTGTATGTGCAATGATTTTTGGTGCTCACTTTGCATAGGGTAGGTGCTGTAAACTCAGGGTTGGAGTTTGTCTGCCAGGGGGTGCCCCTTCTTAATCTGACAGGAAGCACCCATTAGTGCTCCCTAGCAAAGCTCTGACAGGCAGACTTCATTAGTTCCCATAAGACCTGGTGAAAATTTTGCTTCCCTGTTTTCTGGGGCAGGTGACAGGTGAGGTTGCAGGGAGGATGAGTGTGGGCCCTTCTCAGTGCAGGCCACTTTCAGGAGCTCCATCTGTAGTAAAATGGGCCATACTCAGTTTCAGAAAACTCCCTCTGGTGGCCGAAGTGTGAGGGCCTAAGGGAGATACTAAGGCTAGATCCTTCCCTATCCCACCCCTCCTCTGAGGCTCTGGTGCCCTAGCCTACTCTGGGTCACAGGCTTGCCACCCTTCCCAAATTCTGCCACCACCTTCCATAACTTCCAGCCCCCTGACTTCCTCATATGCAGGGTCTTGCATTCCGCCCCCCCCCCCGTTTTGGTCGCCACCCGGACCACCCTGCAGGCCTGGGCATCCTATGACAGCTGCTCCTCCCCCGCAGCCCTCCCATCCCATCCAAGGACCAGTCTCCCGCCACCTCCCCCGCTATGCGTCTGGCCTTCTAACCTCATTTTCAATGTTGTTTATACAAACGACCAGGCAAAACTCAGTACTCTGGCCTCACAGGATTCCAGGCCTGCTGGAACCCGACCGAGCGGTCGTAAGGCTGCAAGAAATGCCTCAAAAGGTCAGTGTCAACCGACCCCAAGACCTAGGGGCTCGCAGCACTGCACTCACTTCCCCCCATTTACGACCCTACCTTTCTCTGAAACAGGCTTGGCTCCTGCCGAAAGGCACCAACCTATTCTCTCCTTCCCTCTGCCAATAACCGGCAGGGGACACTCGTCGGCACAAGGCCATCTCCTCGGCAGCCCACCCCCCATCCCCGACTTCTGGCTGCAGCCCTACAAGGCCGTTCACAGCAAGCAGCCGAGTCCAAGGCCCCGCCTCTCCTCCCCACCCACTTTGCCGCCCGGCCTCCGCCTTCCGAGGGCCATCACAGGCCAGGGTCCCAGGCGCCTAGGCCCCAGGCTTTCGCCCAAACGGGCTGGTTCCGTCCCCCTCCAGACCGCTTCGTCGCAGCCAGTTTGCACCTGCAGTAGCGAGACTCGACTCTCAATCCCGCCGGTCCGCCGCCTCCCGGCTCCCGTGACCAGCCACAGCGCCGCGGGCCCAGTGGGGAACAGTGGGGAACAGCACACTAAGCGCGCACGCCAGGTTGTGTCTACGGTCCCGGACCCCGCGCGCACTACACAGAATCCCCGAACTGCACCAGGCCCCCCACAACCTCAGCTCCGCCAGCAGTCTAGCAGCAGCCCGCCTCCCGGCACCATTCGCTGCATTGGCCCGGCTTTCCGCGCGCTGATTGGTCGGTGTGCGGGTCGCTCAGGCGGGGCGCCGCGGAGGCGGTGGCGGCGGCGGCGGCGGCGGCGGCTACTGGAGCTGGACCGGAAGGGT